>ML779738.1:456705-467886 GCA_009831015.1 Picea engelmannii | reverse complement strand
AGAGATACAATAAAACTTGACTTCTATTAAATAAGAAATATGTTGAAACTGTAAAATGCAGACTAAAACAAGCTTGCTAGAATGGTGGCAGCTTATCTCTGAGAAGAGATGTGATGACTATGCTCATTCACAAGAATATGAGTACAATGAGGCTCCAAAATCCTTTTTACATCAAACATAAATGCCAAAACCCTAGACATTAAAAAACCCAACCCTAGGAGATGAAGCGCCAAAAGTCATGTGGGCCCCATTGGGGTAAGTTGGTACATCAACTTCCCGGGGTCGTAACTTTTGCATATGATCTCTATTTGGGTTATTCGATACCTCGTCGAAAAGGTCTATCCAAGAAGTACATCTTTAATCGAAGGTCAAGGTAAGTTGAAAAGAACCCCTACCCCCCCAAAAGTCCAAAAAAGCATCGTTTAGGGCCTCAAAATGGCCCCAGAAGGTTGGGACTCAAAAATCTAGAAAAAAACTGCCAAGATGAAAACTGTAACTGCCAAGATGAAAGTTGTATGTGAGCCAACTGGAAGAGGTGGGTGGCCACTAATATCCACCTGGATCAATCCTCCCTCCTTAGGAAGCAACGATCTCCATTGTGTTGAGTTCGCCCATCAGATGATGAAACTTCTATTGAATTTGGCCCTAGATGAGCCACTTGTCTTGGTGCAGGAGATGCCCTGCCTTGACAACTCGATAAAGTTGAAGCTTTTGTTGGTGATTTCCCTTGACCTGTGTGTCTATAATTTGATCAGTGGATGCTTGTTCCATGCAGTCAAGTTTGAGCTTTGTTGTTGTCAACTGTTTTTCTATCTCTAAGGTGTCCAATAATGGTGGAAAATATGGCCGAAGGATGTCCACATTAAATACTAGGTGCAAGCCAAGGAAGGGGGGAATGTTGAGATAATTTTTTTTGTCTCCAACAGACTTGGTGATGGTGTAAGGTCCATAGAAAAGTGGACAAAGCTTCCAATGGGGCCTCGTAACACATTCTTTCTGCAAGTGAAACCAAACTTTATCTCCCACCTGAAACTTGTGTGGCACCCAGTGTTGATCATGGCGTTACTTGTACTTGGCATTAGACTTCTATAAAATATTCTGAACCTATTGATGAATGTGATGGATTCATTCAATGAACCAGGTGTCTTTGTCAGCTTCGGTTTTACGCATGGGATGATTCTTCCTTTGTGGTGCAAGGGGTAGTGCAACATCCATGGGACCCAATGGTTGAAATCCCAATCCCACCTGAAAGGGGTTGTGGCCGGTTGAGCTATGTATGGATCTATTGTAACTGTGTTGAAAATAGGGAATACTCTCATCCCATATGCGTCGATGCTTGGAATTTTACATGTGTAAAATATGCACGATCATCCTGTTGACGACCTTGGTTTGGCCATCCGCTGGGGGTGGAAGGTCGTGGATTTGGTGAGCTTGGTGTCCAACTGTGACTAGAGTCTTGACCAGAACGTGCTAAGGAACAAGATGTCCTAATTAGAGATGATGGTTTTTGGTATCCCAAAATGTACCCACACTCATTCGAAGAAGAGATTGGTAGTGGCCTCTTCTGTGATGCTCTTCTTACAGGTGGCCAGAATTAGCATCTTGGAAAATCGATCAACAACCACGAAAACATAGTCATTTTCCTACTTGGTTGAAGGAAGGCCCGACATGTAGTCCATCGAGATGGATTCCCAGGGCCTGTCAGGAGTAGGCAGAGGGGTGTATAGGCCTTGTTTCTTAATGGTTGGTTTGGTGATGGCGAAACCATGCAGGACCTGATATACTTGCTGACATCCTGTCGGAGTTCCAACCAATAGAAATGTTGCTGCAACATTGCCACTGTCTTCTCTACGCTGAAGTGTCCTGCCACCTAACTGTTGTGAGCTTCCCAAATCAACTTCACGCGTTCGCTTGATGGAACACAAAGATGGCGCAGATGACACAATAACCCATCCTGCAGATGGAAATTACTAACAAATGTGTTTGTGCCCAACACCTGGTAGGTAGTGGCGAAGTCAGGATCATGCTCATAGAGTTGGGGCCAGCCGGAGGTCTCATGTCCATATGACATGGTTGGTGCTCCCTGTGTTATACTTGACGTTAAGATGGAACCGTTGCAAGTATGTGGACCACTTTTGATGGTGATCATTCTGTAATTTTCCTTGTGTCTAAATGAACTGTAGAGGCTTATGATCAATGTGGATGACTGTCTCCTTCCCGGGAATGTAATGCCTCCACTGGTGGCAGAATTGTACAATGGAGTACTTCTCTTTATTGTGAGTGGGGTACTTACATACCGTATCTAATAGTGTCTCACTATGATAGGACACAAGATGTCCATGCTGAGCGAGAACTTCGCCCAAATCATAGTTTGAAGCATATGTCTCAATATCAGACGACTATTGCAGATCGAGTAATGAGAGCACTAGGGATGAGCACAAGTGCTGCTTCAAATAATCAAACGCTTTCTATTGTGATTGACCCCACACAAATTTTTCCTTTCCATCGCCCCTAGTCACTTGGATAAGGGCCCATGCAATGTGGGAGAATCCCAACACAAATCGATGATAGAAATTGGCAAGGCCTAAGAAGCTCCAGAGCTTAGTGAGTGTGGTTGGGGCTGGTCAATCACAGATGACCTAGATTTTGGCTGGATCGTCATGCACCCCATGCTCATTAACAATGTAGCCTAGGTTTTGGACCTTGTTCATGTCGAAGGAGCATTTTTCCAAATTTACATATAGCTTGTGTTGTCGTAGAGTGTGTAGAACCTGTTGAATATGCTGTAAGTGTTCTGCCCAATTCTTGATGAAGATGAGGATGTCATCCAAATACACTACTATAAAATAATTGGTGAAAGGTCACAAGCTATCATCCATCATCCTCGTGGAAGTTGTTGGGGCATTGGTCAAGCCAAAGGGCATGACCAACAATTCAAAAAGACCTTCTTTGGACTTGAAGGCAGTCTTCCATACATCAGACTGCTCTATTGGAACTTGGTGGTAGCCCGACTTTAGATCAATCTTACTAAAGTATTTGGCCCCTTTGAGCTGATCGAGGAGATCGTCAATTTAGGGAATCAGGTACCGGTTCATGACTGTGATTTTATTTAGGGCCCGGTAATCAATGCAGAGTCTCCGGAACCCATCTTTCTTTTGCACAAGCATGATTGGGATTCCACACGGTGATGAGATGGGTTAGATGAGCTCCTTTTCGAGTAGCTCTTGGATATGGTGCTTGATTTCCTCATTTTCTGACATAGAGTGATGACATACTGGCCCATTCGGTAGCATTGTGCCGTGGGTTAGATTGATTGAGCGCTTGCCGTGACAGTGTAGAGGTACCCCAATGGGTGAGGAGAAGATGTATTTGTATTCTGCCATGACCTTATCCACTTGCTTCTGCTACATGGAGAGACCTGTCACGGATGCCATGGATGTGGCTGCAAACTACCGCTTACTCTAAGCATGAATCACGAAGAAGACAAACTTCCTAGTCTAAGAGATGACCTTCCTGCATTGCTTGACATAGATCAAGGAAATGGCGGTAGATGGGACTAATAGATCAAGGAAATGGCGGTAGATGGGACTAATAGATCAAGGAAATGGCGGTAGATGGGACTAACTCTGGTATTTTGTATAATATCCTATCCAAAGTAATAATAACACTACGAGGCCTAGACTCATATACAACTTGACATTTCCATAAATAAGGTTGGCCCAAAATAACATCAGAAACTTCAATGGGAGCAACATCACACAATACCTCATCTTTGAAGGGCTTGATGCTGTAGGACATGAAACAGTGTTGGCTGAAGCAAAGATCACTTCCTTGGTGGAGCCATCCGATGGTGTATGGCTGCGGGTGCGGCGTTGTTGGCAGGGTCAGCCGCTTGATGGCCTCCACTGAGATGAGGTTCTTCTCGCTACCACTATCAATGATGAAGTGCAAAGGAGTACCCTTCACCCATATTTGTGAATGAAAGTGGCGATCACCTTCCTCTAGTTCATCAGGCTCGTCAGGCTGGACCTTGGTGGTAGTAGCAATGATGGCACATGGTTCTGCATCATTAATAATCTATCTTCCTTTTTTCAGTTCTGACTCTGAGTCAGAGCCTGCATCTGATTAAGAGGATTTCACCTCGACCACCAATTACTTCTTTGAGCGACATTCAATGGTGTTATGCCAGGGGTTCTTCTGGAACTCACACCATTTCCCAATGCCTTTATTTGTCTTCCCATTGTCTTTCTTTGTTTGTGGTTTGGAATGGTTGTCCTAAGGTTTCCCATCCTTGCTCTGCCCTTTGTTTTGTGGGTTAGGGCCGCCTTTTCCCTACTTCTGTTGTGAGAGGTTTGCAAAACCAAACTGTTTCGTCTTCTGTTTAAGCTTCTGCTCGATTTTAACAACATATCGACAGGTCACGCCCAAGGATGAAATATCCAGAAACCCCATTTCTGTTTGGATGTATATATGCAGACTGTTGTGGTTCTTGAGCACCAGATGTTTCTCATAGTCTTTGATACCCAACTTGGTGCACAAGGTGTGGAGGACATTGGTGAACTCTGACAATATTTGGTCCCTTTCTTGTCGCAGTGTGGTCCATCTTGTATATAAGTAGTCATAACTTCCAATAGGGTAGTCTTGTTCCTAAACAACATCCTTAAAGGAACCCCAAGTGGGTGAAACTATAAACAATGTATATCCCTCTGTTTCCTTTTTCTCACAGAAAGTCTCCCAACAATCTTTGACATGGGGGACGACCTTGAGGAGCACAAATGTAATCTTTTCTCTATCAGAAAAGTTGTGGAAAGAAAAATACCCTTCTAGAAGGTTTAACCATTTGTCTACATACTCTGCATCTATTTGACCTTCGAATATAGGAATAAAAAAATTGACCTGTATCTTGAAGAGGGTGGCACTTCCGTTTGAGGTAGACGTGTTGCTTGTCGACAACCATCAAAGGATTTGTGCAAAGTTGTCCATCATCTAGTTCCTCTGTCGCTCGAGGGCTTCCTCAAGAAACATTTTGAAGGGATCTCTTGTCCTGTCGTCTTTATTTTCTTCTTCCATGGAAGGTTTCTTGGGTGTGCGAGAGCAGTTTTCCTCAAGAGAAACAAGCTTGAGACCCAACTCTCTATGCCTTGACCTTGTTGGGGACATGCACTAAAAAATGACAAGGAGCAGACCGCTCTGATACCACTGATCCAGATTTATGAGAAGAACAAAATAAAAAAACAGATCTATAATATTAACATAGAGACACAATGAATAATAACAAAGATACAATCAAACTTGACTTCTATTAAATAAGTAAGATGCTGAAACTGTAAATTGCAGAATAAAACAAGCTTTCTAGAATGGTGGCAACTTATCTATGAGAAGAGATGTGACAATTACGCTCGTTTGCAAGAAGATGAGTACAATGAGGGTCCAAAATCATTTTTACATAAAATATGAATGCCAAAACCCTAGACATCCAAAAACCTAACCCTAGGAGATGATGCGCCAAAAGTCATTTGGGCCCTGTTGGGGTAAGTTGGTACATCATCTTCCCAGGGTCATAAATTTTGCATACAATCTCAGTTTGGGGCGTTCGATACCTCATCGAAAAGGTCTATATGAGAAGTACAACTTTTGTTGTGGTAAAGGCATGTCGTAAATAATCTCTACCTCCCAAAAGTCAAAAAAAACGTTGTTTAGGGCCTCAAAACGTCCCCGAAAGTTTGGGACTTAGAAATCTAGAAAAAAACTACCAAGATGAAAAATGTAACTGCCAAGATGAAAGTTGTATGTGAGCCAACTGGAAGAGGTGGGTGGCCACTGATATCCACTTGGATCATAAACTCTCTTGGCTAAGGTTGATTAATTAATGAGAGTTTGAGGTTGATTAGTTTGAGAGTTGTCAACGAAAGCATTGTAAATTCACAACGTTATCCTAAGAGATACAATTAGTTTTTTTGTGGGCCATTGGAGTTGTATAGTTATGTTCTTAATATGTAATATATGGCTGATTATACACCAATTGATTCAGCTTGATTCAACCAGGAGTCAGGGGTACCACAAGCTATTCTATTTAGGCTTTACCCTAATACCAAATATTTATATTCTTAATTCTTCTTAGTACCAACAGGATCTTCTGGGTAATACGTAGTATCTTGGATTTAAGAACCTTGCCCATACGATTCAGGAATTTGAACCAACAACATTGCTAGGATATGCTTACTTACCCTTACTTACGTGTTACCATACTACCTACCTTCTCTCTCTATTGCAACCTATTATACATTTGTATATTTTATTTAACACATTTAACCAACGTTATCCTAAGAGATACAAATACTTTTTTGTGGGCCATTGGAKTTGTATAGTTATGTTCTTAAGATGTAATATATGGCTGATTATACTCTATTGTAACCTATTATACATTTGTATATTTTATTTAACACATTTAACTTTTATGAAAATTTACCGTGAACTCTATTATGTGCATGTGATTGAGTGAGCTAACTATTTATACCTTGAATGTTAATTAGAAACATTTGTAAGTGATCAATTAAGTAAATCCTATTAGCATTGGAATTGCAAATAACCTAATTAGTGCTTGATACAATGTCAATATCTTAGTGTTGTCTACAATAAAATTAGTGCTTAAATCTAATATTAGTGTTATTCTTAAAAGGAATGCACTAGTGCTCCGAAGCAATACAATGAGCTAGATAATTCACAATGGTATAAAAGATGATAAATTAAGGTTGAAAGTGTTTATCAAAGTGCATATAATGGTAGTAAGCCCCCCCTTTTAAATTTAATACAACCACAATGTTTGTTGGACTAAAAAAATTCACACAAACCTTAGATGATAAAACCAATTCTAGTGAACCCACATAAGTTTTTTGTTTTTTTTTATTTTTTTTATTTGCAAATTATAAATGAAAGTAAGGATTGGAAAGATGGATAATAAAGGGGTTTGGAAAAAGGTGGCACACAAATATTGGGTAACTCAAGATCAAGCACACCCTCAACAAAAGCGTTCATAGAGATGGACACCATAAGACATGAAGTAAGCCTTAAACCATAACATCTTCACACTTACTCTTGTTGGGTTTTTACTTTCCCTTGTCACTCTCAAGACCTAAAGCACTCATAGAGATGGACACCATAAGCCATGAAGGAAGCCTTAAACGATAACATCTTCACACTTACTCTTGTTGGGTTTTTACTTTCCCTTGTCACTCTCAAGACCTATCCCTCTATCTGGGTTATTTATTTCCTGTCTAGGTGGCACACTTGATAGGGTTGGATGAAGGCCCTCCCATACTTAAACATGGTAACCCTCACAAGCTCTTGGGCTTGGGTGATACTTGAAGGAGATACTGGGCTGAATTGTTTACATGGATTCCATCTTATGCATCAATTTACTTTGCATGATTTAAGGACTAACATGTCTTATGAATATTGGTCTACTTTGTCTTATATTATGCTTTGTTTTGAATGACCCTGACCTAGTTCTTTTAGGGACGTTTTGGGTTGTACCTGAGATGTTGTGCCTTATTGCAGGACTTTGGCATGTGTAATGCATAACAATGAGTCATTTTGTGTCTCAACACCCTCATATAGTAGCTCTCAGATCCTTGGAACCTTGGACGATGGACATATGGGCTTGGTTTGAGTATTTTTGGTCAGTGTGCCACATACATGGGCTAAGAAGCCCATAGGATGGGCAGAGCACTTGGAACCTTTGTGCACAAAGGATGAAGGATAGTGCCTTTGGAGGCACTTTGAAAACACTTGAGGATGAGGTTACACCCCTATTGCACTTGGACGTGGCCTTTGGAGGCCTATGACGTCACATTGGAGGCTAGGGCTTGATGGATGATGTGGTTATGAAGATGATTTGGCATGAGGAGACACTTTTCTTCACACCTTTGCACATTGGAGCATGCCTTATGACATTTGGAAGCCTAACATCTTCCTCCTTGAGGCTAGATGTCACAATTTTGAGCACTACATCACCTTTATAGGGTTTTGTTTCATGTGATTTTCATTTTTGGCATATTGAAGAGGAAAATGAAGGGATCATCCCTCTTCTAATTTGTTGTTGACAAATTTATGTGGACAAATTGGTTAAGGTGGCCTCATATAAATAGGCCACTCATTTTATCATCACCATTACTCACCATTTGTGAGAACAAGTCTGCAATTTTCGCCCTCCTTGGGCTATCTAGTACTTCTACCTTATGTGCCTTGCTTGGAGGGTCAAATTATGGATGCTTTTGCTGATTTTTGGATGGAATTTATGCAATTAGGGTTTTATCTCATGCTATCTTGGTGAAGCAAGTGAAATTTATGCAAGTTTATCTTCATTCTATTAATGTTTTATGGTAATTTTATTTTTTCATGCTAGACGTCTTGCTTGGTGAAACCCTAAGAGAGGAGCATAAGTGCTTCCTCCTGTCACAAGGTTAATTTTGTCCAAAATTTGTGAAGGAATCCTTGCTAGGGTTAGACTCCTAAAGCCCTCAAGTGCTAGAACTTTATGATTTTAGCCCTAGACATTTGATTTTGTTCTAGTTGAAGTATTAAGAAGGGAGAAAAGGTTGTTAGAGCCCAAAAGTGCTTGCACTCTAGCAATCTTTCTCTTCAAGGTTTAAACCCTAAGGCCCTAATGTGCTAGCACCTTAGAGTTTAAGCCCTACCTCTTAGTCTCTACTATTTCAATCTTCAAGCATTGTTGTATTTGTTGTTATAAAGACTCTATAGCCCTTAAAGACACTGATTTTACATCTCTTTTGTGGTGAAATTGATCAACAAACACTTTCTTTCAACTCTCTCAAGCTTTCTACTAACTTTACTAACGCTAATATTGAATAACTTGCTAGTAAACTTCTTGTTGTTGCAAAAGTTTGCTGCAACCACTTGATAACTCTTTAATTTGATGCATACACTCATCTATCGGTCGTCTAACTCATTCACGAATTGCATCTAATAATTGGATATTGTTCTAGTGGATTTGTGCTAAGTTTTCCTTGTCAATTGTTGCATTTTTGATAAATATGTTGTTGTTGTTATAATTTATTTATTGTTGTTGTACTATTGTTCAATGTTGCAAATTTATAACATCCATAGAAAATTTTGACGTCTAGTGTCTTTAAGAGGCATTTAGTGCATGTTTGTACTTGGAAATAATCATTTACATGCTATATAGTGTTCTTGTTCTGGACATGTACTCAAACAACCTTATACCTCTTATATTTCCTTGACCTAGACCTTTTATTCGGTGATCAAGAGAGGGGGTGGTAGGCTTGGCTACTATACTTGCTACTTTGATTCCTTGAGGTCACCAGGGAAGTCTCCCTTGTGGTGGACCTATTCCATCACTAAAATGTGGAAAGTTCTTACTAAGATGATAGTGGTAGGATCTTCTATAGCTACACAAGTTTCATATTAATTGCAGTGGGCTTTGCATAAGTTTAAATCCCGCGATAACAAAGTCAACAAAGAAAATATTAATTGATGAGATAGCAATAACAAGTGTTTGGGATGGTAGGGAATTTCAATGAAATGAACCATTATACTTTATGTATGACACCCCTAATAATATGGTCCATACTCACCTCTTTTCTAAAGGTGTTATCTTTATCCTTATTATAAGGATAAAATGTGAAATCTAACACATGAACATATTTGGATAAAATGTTGCGATAGAGAACATTAACAAAAAAATGTTTATTACAAATACGTGTACACCTCCATTCCATGGTGACAACTCTACAAGTTAGTGAAAATTCATTAGTAAAGAACATTTCTCTTCTTCAAAACATTACCTGAAAGGTAATTAATTTTTGAAGATTAATTTTTAAATAAGGAAATTTGTATGGTAAGAGATAGAAACAATCCAAAGTGTGCTATGTGCAAGAGTTGTAAGACCCCTATGGGGTCAATATGTCACATGGAAAAAATCGTTATGAATTAAGTGGATATGAATACGTGGGTTTGATTATGTGCATATTCTTGAATAGTTTATGAGGTGGATATTTATTATGTCTAGAATAATTGACTTTGATGAAATAAATACATATATAATTTTTTTTCATGTTATTCTATGCTTTAGGACTAGTGTGTAAGTATGAGCCATAGACTTTGGTCATAGGGTTAATATATTCAAGAGAAATAATTGTGATAGGTGTGCATATACAATTATTGTTATGTTATTTGAGATGTTTTATATGATTGGTCTTTTGCAATCACTGGTCTTGCATCTTGAAGATATTTGTACTCGATTACATGAGGGAGTCCATCAATTTGGAGATTGCAAACTAGTAAAAACACCATTAAATTTAGTGAGAGAGGATGTAAATAATGGTGAAAACTACATAAAGCCTTATTTAAAGACTCAAATATACATTGAATCCTTTAATTAGGTTTTAAGTTCCTAATATGGCCCTAGGAAAAAGCCAAGAATCTTTTACTCATAAAGGGTTGGACTTGGGTACTTTAAGTGACCATACCTAGAGGGGTAGTGAAAGGTAATTAAGAAATGCATATAAACATCACTCATCCATAAATTGAGGGATCATTCATGAGTAGTAATATCATGCTATTAGTTTGAGTCTAGATGTTGTAGAGTAAGAGATTGGTCATGGGTTAATTTCCATTGATGGATACTGCATAAGTTTTGAGTCCCGTCAATACCATGATAATAGATGGACATGCTCATGGATAGACCTTTATTGGTTGTCTTATGTATGCACTTTGAGTTTCATTTATATTGATTGTAGATATGGTGAGCATTCCTTTTCTCTCTTTTCCTATGAGGATGAAGTTAAGTAATTGTACATCACATGTAGTTGGAAATTAGCTAGTGAAAGTATTGAGGCCTAATCTATAATTCCTTTTCTCTCTTTTCCTAAGAAGATGAAGTTAGGTAATTGTACATCACATATAGTTGGAAATTAGCTAGTGCAAGTCTTGAGGCCTAATCTATACTTCTAGTTAGCATGTGCAAGCTTGAGAGGGACTTAACTTGTACATATGATACATGTTTGTGAGTTTAAGTCTTGTGGGTCAATACTAGACATCTTGTGAATACGGTTATTGATGCAAGCCTTGAATATTGATCTTGAATGTAAAGGTAATCCAAGACATTAATATTCATATACCATTTTTGGAAGTAGGTTTTTT
>ML779738.1:437384-452505 GCA_009831015.1 Picea engelmannii | reverse complement strand
TGCATTCTCATCAAGGACAATACATATTATATTACATCAATCATAAATCAATCAATCCTTTGACATCAATCAATCACTTGACATCAATCAATGACATCAATCAATCAAACCATTGGCATCAATGACAACATGATCCAACATAGCTAAGTAATCAACTAAACATGCAACTGAAGCATAAACAAGGAAACCAAATCAAGCACACAAGAACACCAAGATTTTCGAGTAAACCACTGGAAAAACCCTAGAGGGAAAACCAGTCCAATGATTCTTTTATTAAGGTCAAATCAGGGCTCCCGTAGCAGAGATAATGGCCCATTGAGAGAATTATACACTACAGACAAACCCGACAAGAGTTGACTTGTTGTACGACAATTCTGGCATGCTTTCCTAGAAATCTATGACTTTCCCTTCTACAAACAACGGATATTAACGACTTGCCCCACTATGACCTGCAGATGTCCGCGACTGTATCAACTATGACTCACATATGCATAGGGAAAGTTTGTATGACAAGCTCCGTATGACACACTTCTTTCCTCTGGCTTCTCCCTCTCAAACCCACCTAGGGATGCCTTTGCTCTCTCTCTTCCTTGATCTCTATGACCTCTAGATGAAATTCATTCTCCACCTATGAAGATATCGAATCATGATCCTTTGTGATCCAACCCTCTCATCAATACTTGGATGAACTCTCTTCACCCAACCAGTGAGATCTCCTCAATCTAGTGTAAGAAAAAGTCCTTCTTTTCTCCTACACTCCTCACACTAACAAAATTCATTCTTTGCTATCCTCAACCTGGGTCTCTCACCATGTCTCTCGACCTCGACCTCTAGTCAAAATTTCTGAACGTGTCTATTCCCTCAACACAAGTCTCTCACAAGTGTATCTCACACAAGTTATTTCTCCTTTACCCCAACCTTGCTTTTATATAATGAGTTACAATCTGTTTTCAATCTCCAAAGTGATCAACGGTTGAGATTACTTCTCACACTCAAGATTTATATTACATGCTCCATGCTAAGCATGTCCTTAAATAAATCAATGTACTAATAAATACAATTTTACTTTAATTAATTCCTTTTAACTAAAGTAAACTCAATACTAGAATATTTTCGACAACTTCCACATGCAAAACACATGCCAATGTGGAAGTACCTGTCTGATGCTACCAAAAACATCAACACTCCCTCTTAGTGAGGAAGGTACTTTTCCCACCTGGATTTTTCTCTATCTTCACTACCAGATTCACTATCATGCCTACTCTCCAATACACTTGAGTGGTTTCTCCCTCTGACACATAATCTATCCCCGCCATGATGGTATGACCTGTCTCTGAAGACTCACTGCCTCTGAACATGCTCCTAGAAGTGTCCTGATCCTGAGCATCTTGCATGGCCATCTTGTAACATCCCCCGAGATACAACTCCACCGCTGGGGCAATGCTACCTGTAGAATACCTTATCTTGTACATATAGCTCTAATCTGTGACAACTCCAACCTTAAACTACTAGGCTATGCCACACAAAGATACTTGCGAAAAAACATACACATCCATATAACCATAGAATGACTATTCTACATATATATAACATATTATTGCGGAAATAACAGTAAGCCTACACATGCAACATATACAACATACACATGCAATACTCATCAATTACAACATATGTACCATTACACAACATGTAAATGGATATAAAAGCGGTACTTATCTTTTATTAGAAGACCACCAATTGCATGCAAACCTTCCACGAACCTCCCAACCATTGACCACACTACTCATCACGCTCAGCAGTAGGTCACCCCAGAGCTGGGACTAAGCTCCACTGGGCAAGGGATTCCTAGACTAGGCAAGGTCAATAGGGAAGGATTTTTTATCCCAGGAGCCACTTACGCCCATAACCCACAAACTCTCATTCCCCAAATGCTTGCTCCACCCCAGGAGGGTACACCTTCACTAATACAAGTCCATCGACTATTACACCTCCCTTACCTTGGGCCTCAACAACAGGTTGGAACAAAAGTCTCAGAGTACTGTAGTTTCTATGGGACTCCCTTCCAGGAGAACTCACTTCCCAACAAACTCTCTTGCCTAGGAGAGTTGCTCATAGGCATGAAAACCTGCCTCTTCAACCAATCTTTGACTCAGCTACAACCAGGTATGGGTGACAACAACAAAAACAGAGAAAATGGGTATGGACACCCAAAACGGTAATAGTCATTCACTAGACATAGCAAGGCTTAGTAAGAAACAACCGACGACAACAAGCCACACTCAGTCAAGGAATTGCATGGACGCAACAACCAACAGTTATGACATCACATGGCTAAGACAATTACAGGGTGCTCGGACTTCACAGGAGACACAGACCAGTCCCTCGGTTTTCACTGGTTTCAGGCTGACTAACCTTGCGAGAGTGCAAACGCAAAGGTGAAGGATCTCAAAACTTGTCCAGACGCAAGGATGGGAGTCACACTGAATAGGAAGCGAACCCCCAACACGATTTGACTCACGGGTGACTGGTTCCAGAGATCCGTGCTGGATGCCCCTGATTCACGGTTAGATAGTGGATCAAGAATGATAAGCCCCCCTAACAGGCTTCCTTTCCCAGCTATAACTGCATGCGCCCAGGTCGACACTTGTATTCCTACAGTCGCATGCGTTCCACTTCGCACTCGTTCCCTTTCCAGGAACTTAGGACAACATCGTTCATGTCCACCTTAGCCTTTACGAAATAATAATAATAAAATATTATTCCCTTAGAGGTAAGCCCTCTAGCTTAGTCTATAGGCCTAGACACTTAGACCCTCCCTTACCCTATCTAGTGGAAGCTTATTCCCCCATCACTCTTTCTTCGTGGTCGGTATGCATGCAACAATGTTTAATTTTTATTAATGATCTGCATAATTACATATACAAAAACAGGCTTGTGGCCTTTAACACTTAGGCTCTCTGGCCTAATAAACACATAAGCCCACCAACTTATCAACACACAACTCACCAGCCTACAAAACATGTTTACAATTCATAAATACAACTGGGGATCGTCCTTGGAGATATTACAATCCCCTCCTCTTATTTTTGCACTGTCCTCAGTGCTACTCTTTAGACAACATCAACAAGATTTCCAAAATCTTCAAAAAGATGTGGGTATTCTGCCCGCATAGCATCTTCATGCTTCCATGTCGCGTCCTCAGGAGCGTACCCAGTCCACTGGACCTTTACAAGCCCTATGGATCTATTCTGGAGTTGTTTGCTCTTTCGGGTCCAATATGCGCACAGGATGCACTTGCAAGACGCCTTCTTTCTCCACTTGAATCACATTCCAATCAATAACTTGATTAGCATAAGGTATAAATTTCTTAAGCAATGAAACATGAAACACATTATGTACAGTCATGGATGCAGGTAATGCAAGCATATATGCAATGTATATATATGTATATACAAACAATTCTAATAACATTATAACCTGTATACAGGATACACAACATACAATAAATAGAGAATTGATACTTATCTTTTGATTGAGAAGACCTTCCACATCAACATGGTCTAGACCAAGGTACCAAACCTCAACAACACTCCAACCAACGGTCTCTCATTCCCCCACATGCATGTCCCACCCCAAGAGGGTACACCTTCACTGTCACATAGTCCATCGGCTACTACACCTCCCTTTCCTTGGGCTTCAGCTACAGGTTGGCTCGGGAAGTCTCAGAGCACTGTGGCTCCCGAAGTTCCAATTGCCCTCAGATATTTCCAATTATCATCTTCCTCGAGCTACTCTTTGTAGTCAACATTCTAACTTTAATGAACATCATCTCATCTGCATCACCCACATGCAGTTATCACGAGAAAACATAAAAGAATTCATTTAGGAACTCCAATTAGTTCAAAAGGGAATTCGACTTTTTTCCCAAAACATGAAATTCCATTTCATAATCATCTTGGTTGTTGCCATATTATGAATGTAGCCATCTTTGTGATCTTCCACAGGCACCAAACTACATACCATTTTTCCTGTAATGCTTCATCTCATATACATCCAACAAATTGTTAGTATTTGTTGTACACCGTAATTCAATTGCAATATGTACAAAATATTACGCAATGATCTTAGAATTTCCTGCACCTAGCAATTCAATCACAATTACCCAACAATTTAATAAAACTAGAACGACTCGTCATTCTATGCATATGCATGTTCATAGCAATATCTGTAAGTTCATTACTTCTTTTTCTGAACAAGAAAATTTCCTGTAGTCAATGCTCATGTGACTACTTGACTTGCAACTTTCATGTTGCCATGTCTAACACCTTCCTGAAAGGTCCTCAACTTCATGAGTTAACAACATTTCAGCTATTAGTAACAATTATTTCCATGCAATAATATATATGCACGTACTTACAAAACATATTTAACCATTGCATTTAGTATACAATTCTATCAATTACTATGCATGAGTGCAATTCTCAATGCATACTTATTCAGTGCACCTTGCATTGAATTACACAATGCTCTTTATCTCAGTCATGTATCTCACCATCCATAAGTTGGAATTCGGCCAACGTGTTAACACATTCTCCACACACTTCCTATTGTCTTCCCAATTAGTTGGATGCCTTCCTTTTCGACTCGAACACTACACCAAGAATATAATTCTGTGGTGTTCATTAGTGTTAGCAAAAAGGTTGCAGCCCAAGTTTTATTTAAAGGTAGGAATCTTTTAGTACCCGTGTGGCTCATAACCTTTCCATATCCATACCTTGCCATATCCAACCATGTCCTGGTCTCATACATGACTAGCTTACTGGCATTCCTTCTTATAACAAGTTCTCATCTTTTAATTCTTTGGTTATTACCCCACAACCAAATTAACATGACATTCTCCTATGTCAGTATGCGCATTCAGAAGCTAAAAATCTCTGAATTAATACATGCCTCCAACCTTTACCACATCCAATGGTATGCATTCAATAATATAATCATGTGATTTTATAAAATAACTCTGGCTGAGTAAATTCTTACTTAAATTTCCTTTCAGCAATTATGCAAAGCAAAAAGAGTAATAAAAACTCATACCTGCATGACTTCCATTAACAAATTTTATACTACCTGAATGCCTGATGGTAGTAGAAGCTTTCATGCTTCTTTTATCAAACTTATAACCAACACTTCAGATTTCTGTTTCTTCCTTCCTTATGCAACAACCTCACCAACAACACTTGCAAACATGCAAGCATTCTTTCCTCTAGCTGACCCAAAAAGCTGTAACATACTTGCTGCCACAGAAATTGTAGCAACTTCTTTCTCCCTATAAAACTTTTCCTTGTTGATCCTAGAAGTCTACAATTCTTCTCGAATTCATGAATCTTCTTGTGCTCCCACTGTGATCACTGTGCATGATAATTCCTGCCCTGAGCACTTTCGACGCAGTGCTCCCACCTCAACGGGGTCTGCTGACCTCCTGGTCAAAGGATCTTTCAATATTCTGAGTCGAAGACTCTTCGGGCTAGTGATTGAACCCAAAACAATTATACACAGGGCCCTTTTCTCCTTTAGGCGAAGGTCCTGTGATACCCGCGCCCTCTGTCTACGCACTTTTGAAATGTTGAGTTTCAGGCATTAGCTCCTTTTTCATTATCCCCTTCTTTCATATGGACATGGGCTATGACCTCATGGAAAACTGTGATTGTGGGTGTGGGCAAGAGTGGTTTTGGGCCAACCTGCTTTTCGACCCGCAATTCACCTCCAACTGCCACATATCACTTTGTTAAAACTGTGGTATAAATTGCAGCCCACTCTCAGATTTTTAAAATCCGAGCAAGTTCTGGCCTCGCAATCCAACTCAACCGTTGATCTCAAATTCCTTGGCGATACCTCTTGATGAATGACTATTGTCTATTATTTACCTACCTCTGGCCAACTATCCAATCAACGACCTTTTTTTTCCTTTCACGCACGATCTTAGATCTCTACGATCTGTCGACACGTATCTCCCTTCCAAATCAACGACTACGATTGATTCCGGCCTTCTGGCCTTCAGGAGTTTCAACTCTCGCTTCCTCCTTAGTAGCTATCTTATGGAGTGGAAGATATGCTGACACCTGTCACTTTAGATGTGCGCCTATGATTTTCTCCGCGAGTCCAGCCTTCAGGAGTTTTAGTTCTCAAACTCTCGTTTCTTCCGGAGAGATTTCTCCGAAATGGCAGATCGTCTGCCACACGTCCTCCTGAATCGACGGTTCTGCTCCCGCTTCGGGACTTTGGCCTCCTCAACCAGATCGATGTTCCTTCATCTCCCTCCTCGATCAACGATTGAGATCTTCTTTGGGTCTTCAAACTTTTCCCGCCTTCGCTTTTCTAGAGTCTAGATCTGGCACCGTGTGTCCTCCTTCACATCGACGACTCTCATCATTTCATAACTTCGTGAGTCCACTCTCCCGTGCACCTTAAAAGAGTTAAGTCCCGTGCACTTTCCTTGGGACATAATGGCTTTTGGTTCTCGCACTTAGATCTGACAGACATATATGATCTCCTCCTACACGTGTTCCTTCTGTTTGGACGTGAAATTTGATGGCCAAATATCTTCTTTTGAAGCTGATCTGACGGCAGCTGAAGCTCCTCCTCCTGAGCTTTCGCTTTCTCCCGAAATGGGAAAAATTCTAAGTGTCAAGGCTTCGACCTTTGATCCTTTTGTGAGTCCTTGACTTTGGGTCTCGTCTGCGTTTATGAAAACGCTATCCTTCCTGAGATTTTGGACTTGGGATAAGTTTTACTCTTGTGCACCCTTTTCACTATCTCCTCTGAGCTTCTAGAACTTGCTCAATCTCCCAAGGGCTTCTACCCTTCTGCGTCTTCCAAAAGACTTTCTGGTGCCCTCCTAGCACGTTCTGCGCTCGTCCTCCTAAGCTTTCGAACTTGAAACAAGTTTGTCTCTATGCACATTCCTTGCACTTTGACTAGCCTCCAGATGGCTGTCTTTCAACACTTCATCCAAGTGTTGGCTTGGTGCACTCCTTGCACAGGTCTTCCTTCAGAGTGTTCAACAACTCTGTGAGTGTCTCCTAAGTGCTATGTGAAAATTTGATTAGTTTCTGACACTCGTTGAACTCTGCAAACACAACATGCAGTCAACCATAATTTGTCAGGCCATGATTCCTTAACAAATCTCACAGTGTTCATAAACCAATCTGATTTAAGAAAACGTTCATATTTCATTTTCTTTCCAAGCTCTTCTCTGCTCTGTAATAATTTTTGGGCACTAGCCCCTTTCTCTCAATCCCCAATCCATGTGATCATGGGCCTTGACCAAGCGCTAGATCACTAGGTGCTTACTCAGGCCTTTAGAAGATTTCAAAGCACCACACAACAATCTCTCGTAGTTCCAGATTATCGAACTCATGAAGTAGGGTAGATCAACCATCCACATCTACTCAACATCTGATGACTGAAACTTACTATCGAACCACGTGCATCTGAGTTCCGGAACTTCAGGTCTTTGGGACTTCAGAACTTCGGAGAATCTCGCACCCGCACCTATAAACTGCTAATCTCCGAACATGTCCAATCACCTTTGGTGACATCATTACATCATATCACTTAACATTTTCCAATTGCAGGGGCATGCAATGGTGGTTTGGAGCAACCCAATTTTCATCCCAAAATTCTTCTAACGTTGACACGTAACCCCTCGATGAAACCGTGTTTTGGATTGCGGGGCTGCCTTGGAGAATTAACTCCCGTGCAACTTGGGTCCCCACATTGCCTCCTGGCCGTTGATCTTGATGTATCGTGATCAACGTCAGTGTGGGTCCTCCGAAATTTAACTTCGTTATGTAACCATGCTCATACAGAGTGCCATGTGGTGGAATACTGGTTACTGAATCGTGGACCAATCAGATGGCTGTCAGACGTCACGTTCCATATGCCATTTTAACCTTCCATGGGTTTGAAACCCACTGACACATGACACACATCCCATGTGTCCATGTCCATCCAAGTGGCATCATCATGACTCACTACCTCGACTCTTTGGGACTTCGGAACTTCGGGCTTCGAAAGTTCTCTCTTCAGCACACACTAATTTTCCCGAACGTTGAAATCCTGAGCAAACCAATTTGCTGACACGTGTCCCTCTTGACGAACTATCTGGATTAACTCCAAACTTGGGAGATTCGGGAGATTTCATCCTTCACCATTGCGTTTGACCTTTTAACATTGGTTGATCCAACGGTCGAGCTCTTCTCCCCAGATCTACGGTGTAGATCCACTTCGGGGCTTTGAACTTTTTCTTATTTTGCATCAACTTCACCGAAGTCGTGAAGTCCGAAGGGCTTCCAGGTTAACCCTTCTACACCTTCTCTAGAACTGACGGTCGTAAAGAATTTCCCTTTCCTTCCGAAAAGATCCTACGGCCCCAACACCACAAGTGTTGTGATCTCTCTCTCTGTGGCCAAATACTACGTCTGTCATGGATTTACGATATCGCTACTCCCCCTGAGCTTCTTAACATGGCCAAGGTAATCCTCTTGACACTCAGGGATGTTTCTGAGGTGCAAAATTGGTTCCTATTAACACAATTTCCTCTTGAAACCTTGAGTCCAATGACCACTTACCCAGCCCATCTAGGCTCCGCGTTGAAACCTTGGGTCAGAACTTGAGTTTTGTCCATTTCGACAATAACTCCTTCCGAAACTCTTGCTTCAACTTCCACTAACATGGCCCATCCAGGCTCAGTGTTGAGACCATGCTCTGATACCATATTGTAACATACCCCGGCCTACAACTCCACCGCCGGGGCAATGCTACCTGCGAAATACCTTATCTTGTAGATTTAGCTCTAATCTGTGACAACTCCAGCCTTAAACTATTGGGCTATGCCACACAGAGATACTTGTGGAAAAACATACACATCCATATAAACATAGAATGACTATTCTACATATATATAACTTATTATTGCAGAGATAACAGTAAGCCTACACATGCAGGATATACAACATACACATGCAATACTCATGAATTACAACATATGTACCATTGCATAACATGTAAATGAATATAAAAGTGGTACTTGTCTTTTATTATAAGACCACCAACTGTGTGCAGACCTTCCACGAACCTCCCAACCATAGACCACACTGCTCATCATGCTCATCAGTAGGTCACCCCCGAGCTGGGACTAAGCTCCATTGGGGAAGGGATTCCTAGACTAGGAAAGGTCAATAGGGAAGTTGCACAAAACACAGGAAGGATATTTTATCCCAGGATCCACTTACGCCCACAACCCACAGACCCTCATTCCCCACACGCCTTCTCCACCCCAGGAGGGTACACCTTCACTAATACAATTCCATTAGCTATTACACCTCGCTTACCTTGGGGTTCAACAACAGGCTAGACCAGAAGTCTCAGAGTTCCGTAATTTCTACGGGACTCCCTTCCAGAAGAACTCACTTCCCAACAAACTCTCTCGCCTGGGCAAGCTGCTCACAGGCCTAACAACTTGCCTCTTCAACCAATCTTCGACTCAGCTACAACCAGGTACAGGTGACAACAAAAACAACAGAGAAAATTGGTATGGACACCCAAAACAGTAATAGTCATGCACTAGACATAGCAAGGCTCAGTAAGAAACAACCGACGATAGCAAGCCACACTCAGTCAAGGAACAGTGTGGCCACAACAACCAACAATTATGACACCACATGGTTCAGACAATTACAGGGTGCTTGGACTTCACAGGAGACACAGATCAGTCCCTCGGTTTTCACTGGTTTCAAGGTGACTAACCTTGCGAGAGTGCAGACGCAAAGGTGAAGGATCTCAAAACTCGTCCAGATGCAAGGATGGGAGTCACACTGAACGGGATGAAAACCCCCAACATGAGTTGACTCACGGGTGATTGGTTCCAGAGATCCGTGATGGATGCCCCTGGTTCACGGTTAGACAATGGATCGAGAATGGCAAGCCCCCCTAACACGATGGATTTCCCAGCTATAACTGCATGCGCCCAGGTCGACACTTGTCTTCCTGCAGCCACATGTGTTCCACTTCGCACTCATTCCCTTGCCAAGAACTTAGGACAACATCATTCATGTCCACCTTAGCCTTTAGGAAATAATAATAATAAAATATTATTCCCTTAGAGGTAAGCCCTCTAGCTTAGCCTCTAGGCCTAGACACTTAGCCCCCTCCCTTACCCTATATAGTGGAAGCTTAGTCCCCCATCACTCTTTCTTCATGGTCGGTCTGCACGTAGTGTTGTTTAATCTTTATCAATGATATGCATAATTACATATACAAAAACAGGCTCATGGTCTTTAACACTTAGGCTATGCGGCCTAATAAACACATAAGCCCACCAACTTATCAACACTCGGCTCACCAACCTACAAAACATGTTTACAATTCATAAATACAACTGGGGCTTGTCCTTGGGGATATTACACATCTTGTACCATGACTCCTTCTTCACCGACTTGGAAGGTTGATCCTTCCCACCTAAACCTAAAGGATGATTCCCTCTGAGATGCTCAACCTTCAGAGCTACCTACTCTCGGTTCTCTGTCACTATGTTACTGATAATTTCTCTCATAGACTGGCCCTTTAGCTATACAAGTGTTGTAGGGATTTTGATCCCTACAGGAGATGATCTCCCTTAGGTTCTTCCTATACCTAAGAGAGAGATATAAATGTAATCTATGGAAGTTTCAAGATCTGATCTATATGCAACAGGCAACTAAGAGTCTTTTTAATGAGGAAGCACACTTGATTTCGAAGGTTGTCCTTGCACGCTCCTGGTTGGTTTCTTGTGGGAAGATTGTTCCTTTTCTGAGAGAGAGCATTCTGCACACAATAAAACAAGATCCTTTCCAAGATCAAAGTAGATTCATACAAATCAATGATAAATCCACTAATATATTTTAACACATAACTCTATTAAGTTTATCCAAATGAATATATGTAAGAATGTAGACAATTGAATAGAGGGAAACGTCTAGTACACCTTATATTAATTATTGAAGCAACATTACAACTTACAAATGAAGAAGCTGATGTAACTGTCTCTTTCCAAGTTCCTTGCCCAAATTCAATAGCCAAACTAGCAACATAAGTTTACTAACTCTTTCCTCCCCTATCCCATGAGAATGACTTGGTTTTTATAGGGATTTAGGGATAAGGCCATATGGTTATTAGGATAAGATCCTAGAGCTCATAATGGAACCCTTCTCGAGGCTAAACCCCAAGAAATCAGTGGGAGGTCTCATCCATTGCAACCATGTCAAAAAATGGGAGTTTCTACTCTCAGTCACTGCCTAGACACACAAACAAAGTGATCGATCGTTCCCTGGCAGGCTCGAAAGGGTGACCAACCCTTTTGGTCACACCCTTAATGAAGGAAAAGAGTGACCAAGTGGAAATTAGGCTGGAAAATTAGGAGATAAGTGGAGAAAGTTGCAGGATTGGATAAGTAACCTTTAGGAGATGATGGATCAATGGTTAGGAGGTTAATAACTGTATAACATATGCCCCCCCTAAAGTGTGATATCAAAAGAGGTTTCTGATGGCCAAAATACTTTACCAATAATAGTCGCAGAGCTTTGGGAAAAGGAAACTTGGAAGAGAGCATCGTTAGTTTTGCAGAAAAAACATCCCCGAGGCATGCATACCCATGATTAGTAAGAGAGACAAAATCATGGAAACCATAAGTACACTGCAGATCCATGCATGACACAACTGACTAGGGCATGGCTAGGAGAACATACACGGTGGATCCATGGAAGACGCAAGTGAAATCATAGCCACGACCAAGTACAAATGTGTATCTATGTCACAATATACAAATCAATGAGATGACTCAAGAATTGAACAATCTGTGAGTTGCTCATGAATGTTCTTCATTGCAGCCTGGGAAAGAAAATCATCGAACATAATTGCAATCTTTCCCAAGGTATTCAGCCTACATCCATATGGTATGAATCTATGACATGTGAATAAATGATCTAAAGTCGAGTATGGTGGAAACTGTCTGAATACCGCTCATTAATGGATACCGTTAACAAACACGAGGGAATCCACTGATAAGGATGATGGAACCCAAGATACCTAGTATAATCTACAAAGTGTGAATAAAGGAGTTGACGTCGAACACTCGTAGATTCATTCGACAAGAGACAATGATGCAAACCTATTGTCGAAATGCAAGGAGACCTACCACTGATGTCTGGAAGTCCCAGGGTACTGATGGGTTTCTAGATTTCAATCCTAGATAATGAGCTGTAGTCGATAGGGTGAAATCTGTCGAAGCAGGGCCTTGATGTATCCCCCATCAATCGACATGAAACATATAAGGATAGATGGTGTGAAGATCATAGTAATGGAACACGACTGACATAGGGAGGGCTAAGGAAAAGAGGCAAAAATGGACTGCAGGTGGATGATGCAGGGAAACTTCCCTTGAACAAGTATGAAAAACAAATGGCTTGACTCGACAACATTAACTCAAATGAATACCACAATAAATAGTCATGGACCTATGAGTGGAACGTGACACAATGATGGAAATGGTGTTCAATGAGAGAGAATTGATGACCCAACTATTGTATGTGATGATAGAACATGTGCCTTGTTCAAGGGTGACTCAAAGTAGTGAAAATCTGCCAGATAACAAAGATAACAAAACAAAACAACCCTCTAAAAATTCCTCACCATGATTGGTGAGTACATCTTTTTAGTTTTACGAGCCAAAGGAGGATAACAAATGTTCGATATAGCTCATCTGACGATGAGTCCCTCGACATATTATTAATGAACCCGAGGAAGGAGGGGTTCGTTCACATGTGTGGGTCCTTCGATGTAAAGTTTAACAAGTCCAAAGAAGGTAAACTTAATGGCCTTTTCATGTTTAGAGAGTCTGAAAAGGTTGTAAAAAAAACTCCATAAGGAACTTTTTCATAAAATTAGTCTCAAAGGTCCGAAAAAGCATAAAATGATACCTAGGAGAACTCTCCTAACCAAAATGGCTTGGGTGTTCCTTTTTCGTAAGAATACTGGTGAGACCGAAAGAGGGATAAACTATCGCTCAACAAATGTGCTTTCTAATTGACTTTAACGAGTGTGGAAGACAACAAGATCTTTACAATCTTTTTGTTTTTTAACGAGTTCGAAAAAAGATTAAAGAGTTCTCCATGCTGAGGTCTTTTTTCGTAAGTAGTCAGTCTTGCTCGAAAAAGGGGTAAACGTATACCAGGTGGACGTTGTTTCAAATCCATAGAACGAGTGTGAAAAGACAAGAATCTTCGACGATCTTTTCTTATTTCAAGAGTCTAAAAAGAGCTTTAAAGAAAACTCCATAGAATGGGTCCATAGTTTATATTGATAGTGTTCCTGACAAAAAATAGATTAGTATGTGGTTCCAAGAGCAAGTATAAAGATAAATTTACAAAAAATGAAGAAAAGGAGCTAGTTCTAGTGTGAAAAAGGTTAAAATGAAGCCACATACAGAGTAAAAAAAAGAGTTTTTACCTCATTTTATCTATTTACCTTTGTGAAAACTTCAAGGTCCCTTTTATTGACAAAATTTGGAGCGGTGATTGCGGGGATTGGAGTCACAAATATTGCAACCCTCAGTCACCAGGTAAGAGGTCGGGTCCCAACTTAGAAAACCCATGTTTGAGTTTTGTACTTTATTCAATTTTTTATTTTGGGCAAGCCTCAAATTTTTTAAGAGTGCATGGTCATGCCTGGGCTTCTTTAGGGGGGTGACCAAATGGTTTGGATGCTTTATGTTGTGCAGAAGAGGGTGAACGGTCATTCCTAGGACATAGCCGAGGAGTGACCAATCAAGATGGTTGCGACCGGTCACTTTGTGTACCAAAGAAGGGTGCAACCGAGTGGATTTTTGCTATGTTTTGCAATTTTTTTCATGAGTTTGCTTTTATGATTGGGTTCTAACATGATTTTGTGGTGTCTTTGGAAGGTGTGGGCACAATTTTGGAGTGGAGGGAACATGAGCATGAGTTAAATGACAATGTTTCTATGGATGATCCTCCCACTCTTGATTCTTTGTGAAACTGTGGGTTGTTGAAATTTTTCTTGTGTCAAAACATGCAGGCCTAACCGACTATGTTACAGACTTTGGTGAATATGTGGGATCTTGAAAGGCAACACTTCGTTGTACGGGATCAACTATTGACACTAGAAATGGAAGATATGTACTTTCTAATGGGATTATATCGTCATGGTGTGATAGAGGTGTTGGTGGGTGGCAAAAGGGGAGGCGCAGAGTGAGTAGATGATTATGTCGCACATTGTTGTCACTCCAGGATGCAGAAGAGCAACAATAAGCTGTCAATTGGTCAAGTGAGGGATCTTACTTTACGCACTGTCTTGTTCAGTATAACACGGGTGATAGGAAGTATCGAGCCTCACTTGGCTTCAAGGAGCCAGGTGGATTATGCAATGATTTGTTTATCTCCCACGATGTACAATTGGTGTGCAGTAGTTTTGGTGAATATGAAGGATCAATTGACCAAATGCAAGTTGTGACGTCTGATTTTTTTTTTCTATGGGTCCATATTGTTATCTTTCTTCTTTGAGCAGGTGCCTACATTGTGTTCATGGGATTAAGTGCGAGAGGCTAGGGTCAAGGATCAGACAATGAAGAAATGGACAAATATGATTTCACGACTCGGGTGGGAACACAGTTTCAGTTTGATGCCAAATTTTTTCGATGGTGGGACCAAAAAATAGTGGCGGTGGATGATTATACATATCATGGCATCGACTATCGTGATGATATTGATATGGTTCTCCTTGAGGGGGAAGGGTTCAACGATGAGCTTGGTAAGAAAGATAAATTTGCACTATTTTTTGTTATTTTTTATATTTTTGTGATTTTGTTATATATATGAATGTTTTTGTGTGTAACATAACAAATTGTTTTTTATGTGTAGATTGTGCACCAGTGCGTCCGGTAGGCATGTCGCCATTGTATAGGTGAGGAGAGAAAGTAGTTGTTGGTAGAGATCAACATGGTAGAGGGGCCGATGCAGAGCTATTAGAGGATCTCGAGGAAAATATCGAGCACTTAACTGTTGGGATTCCA
>ML779738.1:420946-436978 GCA_009831015.1 Picea engelmannii | reverse complement strand
TCAGCTAAAGAATTAAATTGTCTTGGTATATGTTCATAAGAGATAAAATGAAATAATTGTCCAAGAGTTGTACCTTCAAATATTTCCGAAAAAGGATAGGATTTCGAATAGAATAAGTCGAGTTGAGTGGTGAAACGACAAGTTCAGAATCTAGGCGCACTATTAGGTGGCGTATGGCCAAAGCGGATGCTTTGGTCAGAAGTTCACTAACGAGACTGTATTATGCAACATTATTCATTGCAAGGTCGAGATATATGCCCCCATATCTTACTACATCGTTGGTGGGTGAAATGATTACCCATGCAGTAGGAGAGATATTCTGAGAGGTGCGACTAGCTCCATCCACATATCCAAAATAAGGTGAGGGAAACGTCGACATATGCAATTCAAGTATTAAGCAGGATAAGAATATTGACAAATAATTTCACATAAAAGGAAAACAAAATCAACCATAACACACTATAATATATATGGTACAAAATCATTAGATAACGCAAGGTTTATGCGTAGTACTTTTTCAAATAGAGCCCGTTACAAGGCTCTGATAACGGATTGACTTGATAATTTGTTAGCTCATAGGCTCCTCTTTCAAGAAATCGTTTAATGATATAGGGGTGATGCCATAAGGGTTCAAAATTAGCTTCTCCTAACTTGTCACAATATTCGTTGTAGACCAAAAATAAATCGCCTTCAGAGAAGATTCGAGGGTGTATTTTTTATTGTATTAGTGTTTGATGCTCTTTTGGTGAGACTCATTGGCCATGATGGCTTCACGAAGTCGCTCATCAAGGAATGATACATATAGGAGCCATTCTTCTTCAGGGGAAGTGTTAAGCAGGAGTTTGACAACAAGTTTGAGGGAAGGGATTTCACATTTGATAGGAAAAACTGCCTCCAAGCCATAAACAAGTTGGAATGGCGTGAAGCTAGTGGCAGAGGTTGGATATGCCCACAAGGCCAAAAATAACATTAGATGCCAATTGGTTTTATGTTTTCTTGTCATTTTCTGGAGCATTGTTTTGAGTACTTTATTGATGGACTTGACTTGACCAATTGCTTGAAGATAATAGGGGGATGAGTGTTCTTGGTTAAAATGCAACATAGTGGATAATTCCGTCATCATGATATTGAAGAAATGTGATCCATGGTCAGTCACAATGGATTTAGGCACACTGAAACATGTGATTACATGATTGAATACAAACAATGCGACAGTCTTGGCATCGTTAGAAAAGTTAGGCATGCCTTTTTCCCACTTTGTGAAATAATCAACGACCACAATAATGTAATTATGACCGACGACAGAAGGGGGTTTACATGTAGTGAAATCTATGCCTCATTTAGCGAACGTGCCAACCGTGACAACGAGATGTAAAGGAGTGGGATGAGCGCACATTTTTTGGAAAAAATTTGACAGGGATGACATTTTTGTATCGTATTTATGCAATCTTTAAAATTTGTGGGCCAAAAATAGCTTGCGTGTAAGGTCTTCTGGGCAGTGGATAACCTAGACAAATGGCCACCACATGATCCTGAGTGGCAGTCATTGAGGATTCGTTCGTCTTTAGAATGGATGAAACACCAACGTAATACCATATCTACTCCACGACGGTAAAGGGTATCATCGACGATGAGATAGTTTAGGGATTGGTGGCGTATGTGGTGGCAATCATCTTTAGACAGATTGGGCCGAAAACGTTGCGTTTGGAGATAAATCAATATTTCTCCATACCAAGGATCAGACGAGTCGATCATAAACAAAGATTCATCAGGCAATGATTCTTGTACAACAGAGTCATCAAAGGCTTGGGTGAGATCGGTCATGAATTTTGCGAAGATCAAGGATTTCTTAGATTTAGGGGTGGAGAATTCAAGGTCAAATTTCTGTAGTAGGATGATCCATTTAGAGTTTGCATTAGATACAATAGTGGTGGTTCGGAGCAGAATATAATTCCAGAATCGTTGGACATAATAAAAAATTGCCAACGCCAACTTCTCAACATAGGGATATCGAAGCTCAACACAAACTAAGCCCTTACTGAGATAGTAAATAACATGTTCGTTATGTTGATCGTCAGTTTAGACTAATACCATTCCAATGGTAGTACCAGAAGTTGCCACATATAGGATGAAATATTTATTGTAATTTGGGGGTTTGAGTAACGGTGTGGATGTAAGAACCTACTTCAAACGATCAAATATCGTTGGGCCTGTTCATCCCAAATAAAAGGTACACCCTTTTTTAATAATCACGTGAAACCTTTGGTGATTTCGATGTAATTGACAACGAAGTGTCTAACAAAGTTTTCTTTCCCTTGCATACTTTCAAGCTGGATTAGAAAGGTGGGAGGAGGCAAATTGATAATTACACCCTTTCTGCATGCTTTGTCTGAATCTGTCTACAATCTGACTGTGGCGAGTAAAAAAAACAATGTTTAGGGCCTCAAAACAACCCTGTAAGTACAGCAAGATGTGATGACATGAAAACATACAAAATAATCCATTTGGATTAGGAAAAAGGCCACCGGTATCCACCAAGAGAATGTGTGAGGCTTCAGATAGCCACAAAAGTGTAGAACTCACAATTATAAAGCAGTACAGAAAAATGTGCTGAATAAAAAACGTACACGAAGAGTCAGTTGGAATAGGTGGGTGGCCACCAATAACCACCTGGATCAATCCTTCCCCCTTAGGAAGCAATGGTATCCATTGCTTTGAGTTCCCCCATCAAGTGAGGAAACTTCTGTTGGATTTGGCCCCGGGTGAGCCACTTGCCTTGGTGTAGGAGTTGCCCTTCCTTGACAACCCGATAAAGCTGGATCCGCTTCTTGCGAGTGCCCTTGACTTGTGTTTCCACTATCTGATCAGTGGATGCTTGTTCCATGCAGTCAGGGTTGAGCTCTATTGGTGTCAGTTGTTCAACGATCTCAGAGGTGTCCAATAACGGTGGAAAATATGGTCGAAGGAGGTCCACATTGAATACTAGATGCAGACCAAGGAAGGGTCGAGTGTTGAGCTCAAAAGCATTGCTACCCACATCCTTGGTGATAGTGTAAGGCCCATAATGAAGTGGGCGAGGCTTTCGATGGGGCCCAGTGAGACGCTCCTTCTGCAAATGTAACTAGACTTTGTCGCCAACCTGAAGCTGGTGCGGTACTTTGTGTTGATCATGGCATTGCTTGTACTTAGCATTAGATTTCTGCAAGATCTCCTGGGCCTGTTGGAAGATGTGTTGAATCCACTCAATGAATCTGGTGGCTTTGTCTATCACAGACTGATTAGGGGAAGGGTATGTCTATGCAGTGGCAAGAGGAAGTGCAACATCAATGGGTCCCAAGGGTTGGAATCCCAGACCCACCTGAAATGAGATATGATTGGTGGAACTATGGAGAGCCATGTTGTAACTATGTTGGACATATGGGAGACTCTCGTCCCATGTATGGGGATGCTTAAAATTGTACATGCGTAGGATGTGTACAATCATATGATTGATGAACTCAATTTGGCCATCGATTTGGGGTGGAAAGCAGTGGATTTTGTGAGCTTGGTGTCCAACACAGACTAGAGACTCGACCAAAAGGTGTTGAGGAACCACTGTCTCGGTCGAAGATGATGGTTTTTTGTATCCCAAAGTGGACCCAAGCTCGTTTGAAGGAGATCTTGGCAGTATCTTCCGCTGTGACATTCTTCTTACAGGCTGTGAGGATGTCCATCTTCGAAAACTGATCAACGACCACAAATACATAGTCATTTCTGTGCTTGGTGGACGACAAACCATACATGTAATCCATGGATATGGATTCCCACGGCTTCTTAGGAATAGGAAGAGGGGTGTATAAGCCTTGCTTCTTGATGGCTGGCTTGGAAATGGTGCAGGCAATGAAAGATCTGATATACTTGTTGATGTCTTATCGAAGTTTTGGCCAATAAAAACGTTTCTGAAAAATGACCAAAATTTTCTCTAGGCCAAAATGCCCTGCCACCCGACTGTAGTGGGCTTCCCAAATAAGCTTTGCACATTCACTTGTAGGAACACTGAGATGGCCTAGGTGGCATAAGAGTCCACCATGAATGTGAAAATCAGTGAAAGTGGCGCCTGTACCCAAGAGATGATATGTGGTGGTGAAGTCTGGATCTTACTGGTAAAGTTGGGGCCACTTCAATGTTTCATGTCCACAGGAATGGAGCATAGTGGTGAGTGCAGCCACAGGAGTTCGACTGAGGTATTCAACGACACAATTGGAGATACCTATCTTATACTTGATGTTGAGATGGAACTGCTGCAGGTAGGTGGACCACTTATGATGGTGGTCGTTCTGCAATTTCCTCTGTGTCAGTATGAGCTATAGAGTCTTGAGATCAGTGTGTGTGATCGTCTATTTCCCTAGAATGTAATGTTTCCATTGACAACAGGCTTGTATAATGGAATACATTTCCTTTTCACAAGTGGGGTATTCCCAGATAGTATCGGAGAGTGTCTCACTATGGTATGCCACCGGATGCCCGTGCTGAGTCAGAACCGTGCCCACAACATAGTAAAATGCATCAGTCTCAATCTCAAAAAATTGTTCTAGATCGGGAAAGGAGAATACTGGAGCTGAGCACAAACGATGTTTCAGATCATCGAATGCTCATTTCTACTCCTTCCCCCCCATGAAATTGGCCCTACCATCGCCCTTGGTCACTTGGCTAAGGGCCCATGCAATATGGGAGAATCCCAACATGAACCGTCAGTAGAAATTGGCTAGTCCCAAGAAGCTCCGAAGCTTGGTCAGTGTGGTTGGGGCTGGCAAGTCATGAATGAATTGGATATTAGATGTATCAACATGTGCCCCATGCTCATCAACAATGTAGCTCAGGTATTGGACCCTGTTCATGCCAAAAGAGCATTTTTCCAAGTTGGCATAAATCTTGTGCTGCCGCAAAGTGCTCAAAACCTGATGATTATGCCGCATGTGCTCCTCCCATGTTTTGATGAAGATGAGGATGTCATCCAAATATAATACCACAAAGTAGTTGGTGAAGGGTCTCAATACATCGTCCATCAACCTCATGAAAGTGGCTAGTGCATTTGTTAAGGCAAAGGGCATGACTAGCCATTCGTAGAGACCTTCTTTATACTTGAAGACTGTCTTCCAGACATTAGTTAGTTCGATGGGAACCTGGTGGTAGCCAGACTTCAGGTCAATCTTGCTGAAGAAATTCCCCCCCTTGAGTTGGTTAAGAAGGTCATTAATCCTAGGAATGGGGTAGTGGTTCCTGACTGTGATTTTGTTTAAGGCTCTGTAATCAATACAGAGTCACCAATTCGCGTCCTTCTTCTGCACCAGTACAATCAAACTTCTGCAAGGAGAGGAGTTGGGTTTGATGTGCCCCTTTGGAATAATCTCTTGGATCTGATGCCTGATTTCGTCATTTTCCATCAGCGCACATCGATAGACTGGTCCATTAGGTAGAGGTGCATCGGGGGTCAAATCTTGGATGCTTGACTTGGCAGTGTGTTGGTACCCCTTTAGGTGAGACGAATATGCCTCTGTATTCTTCCACGATCCCATCCACTTGCTTCTGCTGCAAAGAGAGGCAGTGTGTAGAGGCCACGGATGTGGCTGCGACCTTCTTCTTACTGTGAGCATGAATCACAAAGAAGACAAACTTCTCGGTCTGTGAAATGACCTTACTGCATTTCTTAGCAGAGATTAAAGAAATAGCAGTAGGCGATGCTACCTATGGGATCATGTACAATTGTCTACCCAAAGTAATAATAACATTGCGGGGTCTAGACTCATACACATCATGACGCTTCCACAAATATGGTTGTCCTAAAATAGCATCGCAAACTTCAAGGGGATAAATATCACACAATACCTCATCTTTGAAAGGCTTGATTCGTTAGGGTAGACAACACTGTTGGCTGACACAGAGATCTCTTCCTTGATGAAGCCAACCGATGGTGTAGGTATGTAGGTGTAGTTTCATTTGTAGGTTCAGCTTCTTGACGAACTCTGTTGAAATCAAATTCTTCTGACTATCGTTGTCGACAATGAAATGAATCGGAGCCCCCTTGACCCACATCTGCGAGTGAAAGAGGCGTTCCCCTTCCTCTGGTTCTTCTGGTTTGCTTGGTTGGACTTTGGTGGTAGCGACCATGGCACTGGGTTCAACAACGATAATCTGCTTCCCTCCTTCAGGATTTGACTCCAAATTAGAATCGGCCCCTAACTCAGAAGCCTTCATCTCAGCCATGAGGGACTGCTTGGAGCGACATTCATCGGTGTTGTGCCAAGGACTTTTATGGTACTCACATCATTTTCCCGTGTCCTTATTCATCTTATCATTTCCCTTCTTGTGTTGCATCTTGGATGGATTGTCCTGAGGGTAGCGATCTTGACTTGGTCCCTTGCTGTGTGGGTTGGGGTTTCCTTTTCTCTTGTTCGGTTGTGAGGGGTTTGTAGATCCAAACTCTTGTCATTTCTGCTCGATCTTGACAGCATATCTATAAGCCGTGCCCAATGAGGCGATGTCCAAGAACTGCATTTTTGTTTGAATGTATCTATGAAAACAACCATAGTATTTGACTACCAGATGATGCTAAGAATATTTGATACCCAATTTGGTGAGTAGGGTACGAAAAATATTGATGAAGTCTTGTAGTGTCTGGTCCCTTTCTTTACATAGGGTGGTCAATCTGGTGTACTTGTCCTCGTAGATTCCAACAACGTAGTACTGCTCTTTAATGGCGTCTCAGAAGGAATCCCATGTAGGGGCCACCACAAAAATTGCAAATTCCTCCATGACCCTTTCTCAGAGTAAGTATCCCACCAATCTTTAACACGGGGAACGACCTTTAGGAGTGCAAAAGTGATCTTTTCCCTATCAGAAAAATTTTGGACCGAAAAATATCCTTCGAGTAGATTCAACCATTTATATACAACATCTGCATCTATTAGTCCTTCAAATAATGGAATATCAAAATTTACTTGTACCTTGATGGGGGTTGCATGGCCGCTTGATGAATATGCTTCTCCCGTGGGCAACTGTTGAAGGATTTGCGCGAAGTTGTCCATCATTTCATTCCTTTGTCGCGCGAGGGCTTCCTCGAGCAACATTTTAATAGGATCTCCTGCTCCATCATCTTTCTTTTCGTCTCCCATGGGTTGTTTTTGGGCTTGGCACGACTGATCTGGTAATGGCTTGATTAGTTCGAGTCCCAACTTCTTGTACCCAGACCTTGTCAGGGACATGCACGAAGAAAAATAAATGAAGAGCAAACCACTTTGATACCACTGATCCAGATTTAGGAGTGGAACGAACTGATTAACATAATGAATACCATAAACACAGAGATAGGAAGAATAACACAAATATCCAGTGAACAATATCTTCTATTAAATAATGAAATAGGCTGAAACTGTAAAACTGCATAACCAAAACTTACTTGAATGGTGGTAGATATATCTGAGAAGAGATGTGGCTGCTACGTGCATACGTCTGAGCAAAAAATGGATTATAATGAGGCTCCATAGGCCCTTTTCATATTACTCATGAATCAAAAAACCCTAGACATCCAAAAACCTAACCCTAGAAGGTGAAACGCCAAAAGTCATGTGGGCCCTATGGGTAAATTGGTGTAATTTGGTACCTCAACTTCCTAGGGTCGTAACGTTGGCATACAACCTCCATTTTAGGCACGTGATAGCCTGTTGGAAAGGTCTTTCAGAGAACTACACATTCTGCCATTAGACTCTGACTCCATCTATAGTCTGACTATGGTGAGTAAAAAAAACAACGTTTAGGGCCCTAAAACATCCCTGGAAGTACAACAAGATGTGCTCACATGAAAACATACAAAATAATCCAGTTGGATTAGGCGAGAGGCCCCCTGTATCCACCTGGAGAATGTGTGAGGCTTCAGACAACCCCAAAAGTGTATAAATCACAATTATAAAGTAGTACAGAAAGATGTGTTGAATAAAAAATGGACAGGAGGAGCAAGTTGGAATAGGTGGGTGGCCACCAATATCCACCTGGATCAGGGCATGATAATTTCCTTTCCATCTTGAAATGCTACGTCAAATCCCTTCTTATAAATCAATGAGACTGAGATCACACTCATCTTGAGTTCTGGAACCCATACCACATCTTACACTCTCATTGTGCCTCTTGACTCCATTCGGAATGGCACAACTCCAAATCCCTTCACTACATGCTTGGTCCCCGTACCAAATTCCACATGCATCTCTGAGTCAGACTCTGTGAAGCTCTCGAACACCTCTTGTGCTCCTGTCATATGACATGTGGCTCCACTATCTATCAACCATGCACTATCTGATATAGTTCCCAAGGAAATCTGGGAAATAAGTAGGAACTCTATCTGTTCAAACTTCTTGCAAAACTCATCCAATTGAGTGTTTGTCGATGCAACTTCCTATGAATGCATTTCATTTCCCCCCTTCTTCCTGTGTGGACATTCCCTGCATAATGTCCAAACTTGTGACATGAAAAACACTTAACTTTTCTCATGTCCTTCTTCTTCTTGCCATCTTGAGTGGTCGACTCTCCATTGGCAATCTTCCTGAACTTTCCCTTCCTTACATGTCTGGAAAGAGAAAAGTTCTCATCATGGATCCTCTTCAAAACGTCCCTAGACTCTAACCGAGTCTTCTCCTGAATATAATCTGTCCATAGTCTATCAAACCCTGGAACTGTCTCTCATGCACAGATCCCCTGCACAAGAGGTTCCAAAGATTTGGGAATACTTCTCAATGCTACATTCACCAACTCAACATCATGTACTGTCTCACCAATCGCTACAAGATGATATCAGATCTGTGTAATATTCATTAGATAATTCAAAATTGTGTCCTCATTGGACATCCTAATAACTTGAAGTTGATTCTTGAAATGTAGCAACCTTCCTGTATTCTTGTCTTGGTATAGAMTCACCAAAGCATCATACATTTTCTTGGAAAATTTCTTCTCAGCAATGTGYGAAATCAAGTGATCCTTCACTGATTCTAGCAACACCCTCTTGGCCTTCACTTGCTTGTTCTTGTGAGCTGCCAATTCCTGCAGATCAGTAGGACTTGAAACTATAGCCTCWAGATACTCTTTGAGGTCATTCTCCTCCAATAGAAGAAGAAACCTTGCCTTCCAAACCTGAAAGTTTGTTGCCCCTTCTAACCTGTCCTCAATCTTCAATGTGTTCACCATTTTCAAGATCCGATCTGATAGCTCTCTACCARAACTACCTGTACTGTCCTGTACAGTCTATCCATGACTTKCCCTTATTTTACCCTCAGATATCCATGACTTGTCCTTTTGTGACCCGCRGATGTCCACAAATGTCTACACTGTGACTCGCATATGCCTCTATATACCTACAAAAACACTTGTTATGCCCAATACCATCGTTTCCCTGAAAATCTCTTTTGATTTCCCCTACTGGTTATTTACCTAATAAGATCTATCCTCTTGGTTTCCTCCCTCCAGAGACTAGGCTCTGATACCATGTTAATGAAATTATTCCTGAGCGGATTCAACACTTGGTATGCACTAATACCATGTTGATATTTTACCACTCCACTCAACACCTGACAATCAGCTCAAATAAATTCACTTTATCTATTAAAAGCACAACTAAGTAATCAACTAAACATGCAACAAAAGCATAAAAAAGGAAACCAAATCAAGCACATAAGAACACCAATATTTTTGGGTAAAACCATAGAAAAACTTGGAGGGAAAACCAATCCAATGTTGCTTTTCTTAAGGTCAAATTAGGGCTTCCATAACAAGGATAATGACCCACTGAGAGAATTACATATTGCAGAAAAACTTGGCAAGAGATGACCTTTTGTACGACAGTTTTGGCACATTTTCCCAGAAATATGTGACTTTCCCTTCTATGACTTGTGGATATCCATGACTTACCCCACTGTGACATGCGGATGTCTGTGACTGTCTCAACTGTGACTTGTGGATGTGTACATAATGTACGTAGCAAGCTCTATATGACACATTTCTTTCCTCTGGTTTCTCCCTCTAAAACGCACTTGCAGTTTCCTTTGTTCTCTCTCCTCCTTGACCTCTATGACCTCTAGTTGAAACTCCTTCTCCACCTATCAAGATCTTGAATCACGATCATTTATGATCCAACCCTCTCATAAATACTTGGATGAACTCTCATCACCCAACCAATGAGATCTCGTCACTCCAGTGTAAGCAAAAGTCCTTCTTTGCTCCTACACTCCTCACACTAGCAAAAGTCCTTCTTTTCTATCCTCAACCTTGGTCTCTCACCATGTCTCTCGAACTCGACCTCTCGTCAAAAGTATTGACCATGTCGACTCCCTCAACACAAGTCTCTCACAAGTGTATATCACACAAGTGAGTTCTCCTTTACCCCAATCTTGCTTTTATAATCATGAGTTACAATCTATCTCTAATATCCAAAATGATCTATGGTTGAGATTACTTCTCACACTCACTTAAGATTTAGATTACATGCGGCATGCTAAACATGTCCTTAAATAACTCAATTTACTAATAAATACAATTTTACTTTAATTAATTCCTTTTAACTAAAGTAAACTCAAGACTAGAATATTTTTGACAACTTTCACATGCAAAACACATGCCAATATGGAAGTACTTGTCAGATGCTACCAAAAAAATTAACAATTTGTAGAAATGGATTCAACCATCAGGGATTCCCTTAGAGGGTCACCAAAAAGAGTCATTTTCATATCCACCTAATCATTTTGTCATTCATTTTGGTTGCAATGCATTTCTTTTTATGATAAATCTTTAAAAGGATATTTTTCTTTGGGCGTTTTTTCTTGCAAAGTCATAATCTCCTTGCAAGGAGGGGAAAAAAATTATGATCCCATGACATTTGCATCTCCCTTTGAAGATGCTTCCAAAACTATGAATATGTTTTGGATTTGATCATATTTTGTTACGATATTGAGACATTTAGGATTTAGTTCAGTTCAACTTGGTATAATATGTATTTAGGTAAAAGTGTGTTTCTTTAGTATCCATTTTTTGTTATGTAATTCGATAGTAACAGTATGTTCTAGATATAGAGTGATCTGATGGCTTATATTGTACTTGATCTTAATGGCTACATTGATCCATGGCTTAACACCTTATTGGTCCATGATATCTATTTAAAGAGCATGGAGGGTCATTTGATGATGATCGATTGTGAGAAAATATCTTGTAAAATATTTTTCTTTTACATTAATATATTTCATCAAGTGGCCATGTTGGCTGGGGCCATGGATTGTTTCCCTCTTTGAGGTTTTTAACCACGTAAAAATAATGGTGTATAGATCTTTCTTCTGGTTGTGTGAGTGGTTACTGAAGGTGTTCTTCTTGGGTGGGAATACTCTATTTGTCGAACATGGTATCATGTTAGGATATTTAGACACTTAGGATTTAGTTAAGTTCAACTTGGTATAATATGTTTTTAGGTAAAAGTGTGTTTCTGATCCGAAAATATCTTTTAAATGACAATGGTTAATTTTGCATGAGTTAAATTACCATTTAGGAAACTGATGAAAGAGGAAGCATTATAAATGAAACATGACAACCATAAAACAATCTATAGATCTGAACAAAAGCATGAATAACAACAAACCATAACATGAGAAGTTGATAACGAAGTTCAACAATCTCGCCTACGTCTCTGGGCCTTTGTCTCAGTGGGTGAGGCTTTCTTATTTATGTTCAAAGCTTTAAAAGTACATCATAACAATTCCAAAATGATTACAAAATGATCTGTTCTTGTTCTACTAGATCTCTAGAACCCAACAAAACCAATGACACTAAAATTGGATGAACGAGGCTCCTAGAAATGGCCCGCAAAGGTGCTATCCTCATTGGCTACCCTACATAAAAAATGGATTTGGCTCAACAATCCTTCAACATTTTTCTGTCCTTAACCTATTCCATGGCTTTAAGATCCTATGGTTTATATAGAATAGAAGTGGGTAACAAACTCCCAACTTCCCCCCAAGATCTGGCCTAAAAAAGGGCCCAATATCCTCCAATATTGGCCAAAATCTCTCAAAACTACTGAGAAAATCTCTAAAAAATCATAATACAATGTTGAAAAACCCACTTTTGCAAAATATAGGGGTGCAACCACCAAACTCTGCACTCCTGGGCATATGGGCACCCACCATGTGCCCCCAGGCTAACTATTAGTGCACTGGCCCCCCGACTTAAGCTCATGGTCACTTGTGTACCAACCATACGATTGTGGCTAAACCCTCCACACACTCACAAATATAGACCCCCAATGGTGTATCCCATGGCTAAGCCCTTGGTCAGTGGGCTAGCCTGGTCGACCGGGCGACATCCATGCTAACCGTTTAACACATGGCATATGGTAAGGAGTGTGGGCATATGCGATGGTATGGTGGTGTTTGTGGTCGGGCTAAATATTGGAATGATTCTCGCTCGAAAGAATAAGGCAGGTCACATGGGTATGGTCATATCGTAGTTATGTTGGGGGTCGGGGCTAAGCCCTAGCCCTTATATCTTCCTGTTTTACATACAAATGCAACTTAACTACAATCTACGCCACCATAGGTTAAGAACCACTAGGTAGGCGGGCTGGTAGCCCAGCCTACGTGGAGTCTTGGCCGCCCATAGAGGTCATGGATTCGAACCCCACAAACCCTCAACAAACTTTTAACAAACAACCAAATAAGGAGTGCCACGTGGCAGCCCAAGACTCGGCAACGTGGCAACTTCACATTCGCCCAAACATGCCATGTGTCCACATCCTATTTGACCACTTGTCAACTGTCATGCCCAGTCAACAACCTGCCAACTCACTGCCACGTCAGCTCATGCTAAATTTACCTGCCACGCGTCACCCTTGCAGTGGTGCGACGAGTCATGATCTGAATCATCCACCTGTACCTACCCGCGTCGACACCAACGCACCCTGCCACATCAGCTGTATGGCCGTACGACCTGTGCAATCAGCTGCCACGTCAGCACTATACAGATTGTACAGTCAACATATTTTTTTTTCCTATTTGATGAAATGAACAGATTGCGATATCTTTTGGATACGGCGTCCGTTTGAGCCCATTCAAGTTGCATTGGGTTCGTATCGACGATGCATACACACATTCCCATTTTGAACTTATTCTGAGCACTTTGACTTTTAGGCCTTCCTAGACCCATTTTGGTCTCGAGATCCAATTCTGGATCACACCTCCCCACTAAAGACCTTTTGGTCCTCCAAAAGGTTACTGACCAGTCATCAATTGCGGGATAGGCCACCCCACTTGTTCTCTGTCTTTAAACTCTGTCCTGTGCACCTGTCTCATCAAGATCAACTTTAAAACAACCATGATAACTAACAACATATTGTTAGCCACTTGTACTCTGTCACATCTTACTGAAGACACTATAATCCATGTTGACAACATTACTAATGATAACATCAGAAATATGACTGCAAATGAGATAATATGTTTGTAATACTTGCACGACATTAGTTTATCTTGAAGCAAAGTGTGATTGATCTTCTATTCTACAATCATCTCCTGTTCTTGATTAAGATCAATTACTTGATTTGAAACAATTATAGGTGTGTTTCTTGCATGAGATGCCTTTCTTAATTGTTCCATTATTTGAAGAGATTGTTTTTCTTTTAAATGATGAGCATGTACCACATATTATTTGCTGTAATGTCGCTTTCCAAATAGGATCTCCAGAAGAGGAGGCTTAATGGTATAAATCACCTCGTTAGACTATAGCCAGGACCAAAGAGGGGTAAACAAGGTTACTAGAGGTCACTCCAGTCATAGGTGTTATATTCGGAAAGTGACATTGAGCTAAAAAGGGTTAAAAGTGCTTTTAAGTCATTATGAGCTAAAAATAGAAGTCGACAATGAATTAGGGTTTTAGCAGTGATTTAGGGTTTTGGAAGTCAACAATGAATTAGGGTTTCAGCATGATTTAGGGTTTTGGAAAGCTATAAAGGAAGGGTCAACGACCTAATTCATCATTATGCAAATTATGACTTGTCATTGAGGAGAAGAGGTGCATCTCAGGAGAGATAGTTCAGTGTATTCCAGGAGGAAGACACCAGTTGGCCGATTTCGGTGTTGAAAGACACACCCTAGTCACCAGGAAGATCATCCAGGTCTTCCATCATTCTTCATTGATTTCACAGTGCTCCCATATTCCGGGTATTATCTTTTAGTTGCTTATTTGTATTCCGGCTAAGATCCTTTTGTCTTTTGATCTAGCCGAGTGTTATTATTTTATTCAGCTGCAGTTGCTTATTTATATTCTGGCTAAGATCCTTTGTATGTTGATCTAGTCGAGTATTGTCAGTTATTCAGCCGCATTCGGCCATTTTGTAATCCACAGAGATATCATAATACAAACTTTGTAGTCCTTTGTCGTGTTTATTATTTGTATGATCATTTATATGCTATAAACCTTTGATCCTACACACACATTAGTAGTGTTTCCTAGACTAGCCAAGTTAGGAACATTACAGTGGTATCAGAGCTTTAGTCCTACCAACCTGTGACTAAAGACAATGAGTGCATCAGAAGACCCAGAGGGCCGTGAAAACGTAGGTGACGAATATGTTACTTACAACAGGCATCAGGAAAGAAGGCATAGGCCTGATTTTCCCCTTTTCCTCCTAGCTCAGAGGAAGAGGAAGAGGGACATAGAGAAGCAGAGAGAAGGGCCGAGCGTGAGGCTGAGCGCGAGGCAGAGCATGAGGCAGAGAAGATGCTAGGAGACAGATATGAGTGACGAGAGGGAAGTGGAAAGGCCCCTGTAGATCCAAAGGAAGCTTCCATGTAGGTTATCAACGATATGTTAGCTAGTCAACAGACCATGTCTCAGTCCTCGACACAAGTGGTTGATATATTGGCTAGAGTGGGCACCCCAAATAGAAAAGTCCCGCATGCAACACATGGGAACTTGGGAGTAGGCAGTAGACCTGAGTCACCCTCTTGCACATACACCTCTGTGAGTAGGATTCCCAGACCCTTGTTTCCCAGTTTCCAGAGGGCACCCCCGGTAGCAGCACCGCCATCGATACCACAGAGGCCACCCACTCATGCTGACGACATTGCAGAGTATAGGAGGGAGTACACAGCATTGGGTCGTGACTTCCATCAGAACATGACCTTAGTCGAGTACTGTGGACTCAGACTCAGGAACTGCCCCAAAGAGCCACAGAGGGGAGGACCACAACAGCAACAAGGGCATAACCTCGATTTCATCCGAAAATTTGGGAAACTCACCATCCCTTCTTTCGACGGATTGTCCAAATACACCGCCAGAGCTTGGGTACAGAAGCTAGACACGTATTACAAGATCAAACAAATGAATGAGACAGAGGCCATCAGTTTTGCGACCTTATACTTGGAGGGTGAGGCACACGAGTGGTGGTACCATGGACTGGTGACATTGGGCCATAGTCGCATCATCTCCTATAGGGAGTTTACAGATAGGCTCATGGACAGGTTTGATAGGAAGGATCTCGAGATAAACTTCAGGGATCTAGCCCAGTTGAGACAAACTGGCACATCAAAGGCATTCATCACAGAGTTTCAGTGGGTATCCATGGCAGTGACAGATATATCAGAGCCCAGGTTGATCATGCTATTCACAGAAGGACTCACAGAGCCTTTGAAAGGATGGGTGAAGGCATACAGGCCTCCCACTTTGTAGGATGCCATCCTTCGCACTCAAGATCTGGAAGACTCAGTGCAAAAGACTAAAACTTTCTCCAAACCATTTGTGCCCCAAAGGGATGGAGACAAGAAGCCATTCCAGAGAGAATGGAAGGGCAAGGAGAAGTTGGATGATGAGACTAGGCGAGAGCTTATGAGGAAAAAGCTTTTCTTCAGCTGCAGAGATCCTTGGGTCCCAGGCCATAGGTGCATGGGAAAGGGAGAGATTCATTATATTGAGGTAGCAACAAACAACATGGACAGTGAGGAGGAGGAGCAGGACAATGGATCCACTAGTTCA
>ML779738.1:373925-417173 GCA_009831015.1 Picea engelmannii | reverse complement strand
CGCATTCGACCATTTTGTAATCCACAGAGATATCATAATACAAAATTTGCAGTCCTTTGTCGCGTTTATTATTTGTATGATCATTTATATGCTGTAAACCTTTGATCCTACACACACATTAGCAACGTTTCCTAGACTAGCCAAGTCAGAAACATTACATTTTCCTGCTTTGATTAAGTGATATTGATTCTTTTCCCTATAGAATATTGCTTTACAATCATACAAGTAAGAACTACCTAAGACCATTCCACATTCATTGAGTGACACCACATCACATGTTACCTTGTCCACAAACTTAGATGAAATGGTAAATTTTAAAGTGCATTGCTTTGTTATGTGCAATTGATGATTGTTGCTTATCCATTTAAGTGTGTAAGGCTTATGATGCATCTGAGTGTTTAATCCCAATTGTTTAACCAATTCCATTGAAATCAAGTTATATTGAGATCCACTATATATCAATGTGTCGACCTTAGTATCCCTCATTATGACTCTTATGTGAAACAATTTACTTCTAGAATAAAATTCATCACTAACTTTACCTGCCAAACCAACCAATGAGACTTTAGATTCATCACTTGAATCCGATCCCAAGTCTGTTGGCCATGCTGCTGCTGCAATTGTTTGCCTCCCTTTCCTCTCTTTGAACCACTTCGGTCTCTTCTCGGGATGTAATTGCCAACAATGGTCCTCATCATGCCCTTCTTTTTTGTAATGCTTTCAAGAGGGTTTCTCTTCCTTTCTTGCCACTGAATTTTCATTCTTTCCATTCCACTTCTTTTTTTCCTCTTTGCTCGAAGATAATTCCCATGATACACCAACCCTTGTTTTCCCTGCTTCAATGTATGTTTCTTGAACAAAAACCTCATCAATATTAGTAGGTCTAAACATAAATACAGTGTTATGAATATGTGCAGGTAAACCTCCGATATACTTCATAAGAGTTTCTTGGGTATGTAAAGGAATATCTAACATCAATGCCATTTTACAAAATCCATCTATGTATTTTGCATTGTTTGTCCTTTTCTTAGTTTAAGACCTTGCCATTCAATTAAAGCTTTCTCTTTATAACCCAAAGAATATAATTGCTTTCTAAGTGCAAAAATAAAAACTTGCCATGATGGAAATACATTACCCATTTGTTGCATACCATTTTGCAACTTTCTTTTCCACCAGATGAGTGCTGTGCCTGCAAGTCTAAGCGATGCCAACTTGATTTGAGTTGCCTCATCCTTGATTTTTTTTACACTACAATAAACCTCCATCTGTCTGACCCAATTATCAAGTCTCTCTGTATTGACTTCACCATCATACCTAGGTAATTCAAATTTCACATCAAGTTTAAGTAAAGGCATTTCTTGTTTATGTTTATGGACACGTTTTCTTGCAGTGGATTTAGAACTTGAATTTGAAGAAGAAGAAGAAGCTTATGGAGAAGAAGGTGGTGAAGGAGGAATTTGAGGAGGATCCTCTCCTTCTTCAATTTTTAACTTTGAATATTCACCTAGAACCAATCTCTTTCATTCCAAGTAATCCTCATATAGAACCTTCATCATCTCCGACATGGCGAATAAAGTCTTTCGAAATTCTTTCTCATCATGAGAAAGTCCCTCTTCTGATGCCATCTTCTCACTTTGAGAAGTTCTCTTTCTCAATCCAATCAATGGATTCTCTTCGACGAGCTCGCCTTCACCACAACTCATCTTTTCCCTGGTAATCATGCAAACTCAAAAACCAACCGTCAACTAGCTCTGATACCACTTGATTCGAAAAGATCTTTTAAACGACAATGGTTAAGTTATTTTGCATGAGTTAAATTACCATTTAGGAAACTGATGAAAGAGGAAGCATTATAGATGAAACATGACAACCATAAAGCAATCTATAGATCTGAACATAAGCATGAAGGACAACAAACCATAACATGCGAAGTTGATAATGGAGTTCGACAATCTCGCCTACGTCTCCGGGCCTTTGTCTCAGTGGCGAAGGCTTTCTTATTTATGTTAAAAGATTTAAAATTACATCATAATAGTACCAAAAGGATTGCAAACTGATATGGTCTTGTTCTACTAGATATTTAGAAACAAACAAAACTAACGACACTGAAATTGGATGAATGGAGCTCCCAGAAATGGCCCGCAAAGGTGCTATCCTCATTGGCTTCCCTGCATAAAAAATAGTTTTGGCTCAACAATCCTTCAACATTTTCCTATTCTGAACCTCTTCCATGGATTCAAGAGCCTCTGGTTTATATAGACTAGAAGTGGGTAACAACCTCCCAACTCCCCCCCCAGGATTTGGCCCCAAAAAGGGCCCAAAATCCCCCAATATTGGCCAAAATCTCTCAAAAATGTCGAGAAAATCACTAAAAAATCATAATACAACGTTGAAAAACCCAATTTTGCAAAATATAAGGGCACAGTCCCCAAACTCCGCGCTCCTGGGAATATAGGCGCCCACCATGTGGCCTCGGGCTAACTGTTAGTGCGCTGCCCCCCCGACTTAAGCTCCCGGTCACTTGTGTACCGACCATATGGCCGTGGCTAAACTTTCCACGCGCTCACAAATATAACCCCTCAACAATGTAGCCCACAGTTAAGCCCTTGGTCGATGGGCTAGCCCAACTGACCAGGCGCCATCCGTGCTAACCGTTTAATACATGGCATATTGTAAGGAGTGTGGGTATATGCGCTGGTCCGGTGGTGTTTGCGGTCTGGCTAAAGCTTGGAATGATTCCCGTGTGAAAGAATAGGCCAGGTCACATGGGTATGGTCATATTGTAGTTATGTTAGGGGATGAGGCTAGGCCCCAACCCTTATATTCGCCCGTTTTACATACAAATGCAACTTAACTACAATCTGCGCCACCTTAGGTTAAGAACCACTAGGTATGTGGGCTGGTAGCTCGACCTACGCGAAGTCTTGGCCGCCCATAGAGGTCATGGGTTCGACCCCCACGGACCCTAAAAAAACTTTTAACAAACAACGAAATAAGGAGTGCCACGTGGCAGCCCAGGACTGGGCCACATGGCACCTTCACATTCACCCAAAAATGCCACATGTCCACATCCTATTCGACCACTTGTCAACTATCATCCCTAGTCAACAACCTTCCAACTCACTACCACGTCAGTTCATGCCAACTGTACCTGCTACGTCAGCCCGTGCCATATGTCACCCTTGTAGTGGTGCCACATGTCACGATCATACTCATCCATCGGTACACGCCCACGTGAGTGCTAACGTACCCTGCCACGTCAGTTGTATGACTTGTATAGTTAGCTTCCACGTGAGAACTGTACGGACTGCACAATCAACATCTTTTTTCTTTACCTATTTGACGAAACGAAGAGATCACTATATATTTCGCATATGACGTCCGTTTGAGCCTGTTCAAGTTGTGTTGGGTTCATATCGATGAGGTCTACGCACATGTCCGTTTTGAAGCCATTCTGGGTACTTTGATTTTTAGGCCTTCCTAGACCCATTTTGGTCCCGAGATCCAATTCTGGATCAGTTTCTTCAGTATGCATTTGTAGTTAAGTAATCTGATGGTCACAATATGTTTTATACATAGAGTGATCTAATGGCTCATATTCTCCTCGATCTCAATGGATACTTGACCCATGAATTAACACTCAATTAGTCCATTATATCTATTTAAAAAGAATGGTGGGTCGTTTACTGATGATCGATTGTGAGGAACTCTCTTGGAAAATATTTTTCTTTTGCATTAATATATTGCCTCAAGTGGCCAAGTTGGATGGGTCAATGGACTATTTCCCTCTTCAAGGGTTTTAACTATGTCAAAATATAAGTGTATTGATTTTTTATTTGGTTGTATGAGTGGTTACTGAAGGTGTTCATCCTGTGTGGGAATACCCTGTTTTTTAGAACATGGTATCATAGCTCGTTTGAAGACCCACTCTTGTTGTAGATCAATATTCAGACCCGTGTTGTTGCATTTATGGGTTCCACTATTTATGTGCAATTTTTGGCTAAGAGGAGTATTCCATTGTGTCTCGAGCACTACTTTCAGTAGGAAGCACTTTTCCTTTCACTTGAAAAGGTTTTGGTTTGCCCAAGATATGACCATTTTTATCAGATTCAGAGGTATAAACTTGGAACACACCCTTTTAATTTTTTTTTTACAAAGTTAATATTTCCTTTTTTTTTTCTATTTTATTCCTAGTTTTCTACCCTTTCTGGTTTGCATATTCTTTTTGTTGTGCACTCTGTGAGATCTTGACAAATTAGACATAGAGCGGAAAATGTTTTCTTTTTTGCGCATGCTCTTTGCTCTACCCTTTATGCGAGCTCAACAAATCAGAAACATAGAGAAAACTTGAATTTTGTGGGTAAGCTAACTGAGATCTAATCCCATTATTGTTGAAAATTAAAAATTATTTTTTCAAATTTCGTTTGTTTTTGTATGTCGCCATGTTAATTTTTTTTGTAGGCAAAGACAAGGGTTTTGGGGGTAAGCATGCACTTCAAGGTAAAAAACAAAAAAAACAAAAAAAATAAACCCTTCTTATTTCATTAAAATTGTTATACATTTTGCATCAACTCACTTGGTTGAAAGTTACTTTATTTAATAAGAGGCCTTGAATTCAAGTCTCTTTTTTTAAGTTTCTTTTTGAAAAAGTTCATGCAACCTTGAGTTATCTCTAAAGTGCATTTCACTTAATTATAAAACTGAATCACTATAAAATAACTTTAATATTTTTTTTACTTTTTGCATGCAACTCTAATTTATAAAGTAAATTCATTATACAAGTGATTCTCACTTATTCTATAAAAGTGGGTCACTTCATAAATAACTTGTTCGTAAAAGTGAGCATATAGGAAAAATTAGAGAATGACATTTTTTATTCAACCACCTCATTGTGCATCCATCATCACATGGACCGTCTTTTACTTGCCATGCGGTACTTTGGTTACTGTTTAAACCTTTTTTTGAAGGGCATAAATTTCACATCCGAAGTCCGTTTTCAGTGTCGTTTTTTTTAAACAACCTATTTATTCGATATATTTCCATCTAGACAATTAGTTTTAACTTTTAAATCCATATTATTTTCATATTTTAATATGGATTCTCCAAGTGATATTTTTCTTACTAATACCAACTACTTCTCATGGAAATCCCATTTGGATGATGTACTAAGAAGTAAAGGATTGTATCGGATTACCTTGGGAAAAGAACAAGCCCCCACTGATCTCTAAAGAAAATCCAAATGGGATGATAAGAATGACGAAGCACATGGTTTAATGAGAATTCCCATCTCTCATGATTTATAGTTTTACCTTCAAAGAATTGATGACCTAGATGAAACTTGGGCTAAGCTTGAAGCTGTATTTGGTAAACACAATTTGATTCGAGACCACGAAATTGAGACTCAGTTAATGACTTTAAGTCCCAATGATTTCCCTTGCATTGAATATTGTTTATCTAAGTTCAAAACACTTAGAATTTTGTTTAAATATTGTAAAATAGATTTTGGGGATGATCAATGTATATATGTTATTCTTGCTAAGCTTGGTAGTGCATATTCTATCTTTTATGCCACCAAAGAAGTTCAGGGGGTGCTTACCAAGCTCCCAATATTGAGTCTTTTTTTGATTATCTGATTAGAGAGAAAAATAATCTCTTGCAACTTGGTGTGCTTATCACAATAGGTACATCCAACAAATCCTTAGTGGCCCAACTGAAAGAAAAAAACAAGCATCCAAAGAAGCAATATCCTTGCAAAAACAACAAGAAAAATAAGGGTCCCAAATCCTCTCAACCAACTTATACTCCTAATGGTGACAAATGATCAAAATATAAAAGTAAGAAGATTGACATGCATTGCAATTTTTGTGGGCGAGATGGTCATCTTGATTCCAAATATTTTATATATATGGAAACCTTAGAAGCAACAATGAAGAAGCACAACATCAATCTTGATTCTTCTTCTTCTAACTATTCTTCTCATGGACATGCACTTTTTGCTTTTGGTTTCTCCTTCAATGCAACATCTAATTCTTCTTTTGATGAGTGGCTTATTGATTCTAGAGCATCTTATCATATGGTTAATGATAAAACCATTTTTTCTGCTTTGAATAAATGTAACACCAAACAAATATTTGTTGGTGATTAAAGATATCTTAGTGTTGTAGGGTCTAGAACAATTCATGTAGATAATGGTCATTTCAATGATGTATTATGTATTCCAAGTCTTTCCCGCAACCTTCTATCAATATATCAGATCACTCATTCATGTGAAGCTAAAACTGTAGAGTTTTCACCTCACCAAGTTGTAATCAATATTTTAAAAAATCCTAAGAATGTCCTAGCAACTAGAATTTTTGATGATATCACCAGGTTGTACAAATTTGACAACTTTGGGTCATCATCTTTTCTCTCAGTTTTTGTTGCTCATAGCGATGGCTTGAGAAAACTTTGGCATGAACGGTTTGGTCATCTAAACTATCACTCACTGCAACAACTATGTAATCAAAATATGGTGATTGGTCTTCCTCTTGTTTCTTGCAGAGATGGTGTTTGTGCCGGCTGTGTTCTCAACAAACATCATTGGGAAAATTTTGACAAACATGCCTCTTGGAACGTCTCAACCCCTTTGTATCTTGTTCATGGTGATTTTTGTGGTCCTTTTTCTTCTCCTCATTCTTTGGGTGCAAGTACTTCTTAACTTTCATTATTGACTTCTCTATACAGACTTGGGTTTACTTAAAGCTTAAGAGTGAAGTTTTTGACATGTTTTTCACCTACAAAGCCCTTGTAGAAAAACAATCTAGACATCAACTTTAGAGGTTAAGAACATATAATCAATAGAGAAAATTTGGGACTAAAATTCGTCTTATAAGAAAAATCGTGCTTGTTGAGTTGGAAATATAACCGATAAAATTTCAAATAATTTAGTGAACGATAATCGTTGAATTAAACATATAAAAATCAAGAATAATTATATATCATGTTTCTGTTCGGTAATATTTAACAATATGTACATCTCAACTTAATTAATATCTTAGTGAGATCGTTTCAAGACATATTAAATATTTTTAAAATACTTATTGTATAATATATGCCATCATTTATTTATTATTTTTACATTATTATTATATATGAACAATAATGTATACTTCTATTATATTGATAATATATTGTTATTATTATATAATAATACAATATTATTATTACATAATTATTAATTTGTAATATTATATTGATAATATATTGTTATTATTATATTATTATATAATAATACAATATAATACAATATTATTATTACATAATTATTAATTTGTAATATTATATAATATTTAATTTATAATTACAAAATTTACATGGATTAATTTAAATGATTATATCATTTTTATATGATATGTAATTCGTAAAATCAATTTGTAGTATAAATTTACTAACATTTATATTGATTAATTTATATGATTATATAATTTTTATATAATATTTAATTCATAAAATTAATATATAATAAGCATTAACTTTTTCATGCATTAATGCATACTATAAATACTTGTGCCCACATTCACTTTTATAGTGTAATAAAATAAACTATATTAAGCACTCACATTTCCTTTTAATATAACTTTTTCTTCTTTAATACATTTGTAGCATTAATTCATACTATAAATACGTGTGCCCACATTCACTTTTATAGTAGAATAGAATAAACTATAATAAGGCATTTCCTTTTAATACATTTGTAGTATAATAGAATAAACTATAATAAGCATTGACATTTCCTTTTAATACATTTGTAGCATTAATTCATACTATAAATATGTGTGCCCACATTCACATTTATAATATAGTAGAATAAATAAATACGTTTGCCCACATTCACATTTATAATATATAGTAAAATAAGTAGTGATATTTACTTATTTTATTTTATATTGTGAATATATTATATATTTAATGTTATTAGTCTCTATCGAAGACGTAGAGGGACTATAGTGATTGATAATTCGTTGACTTCATATTGATATGTCCTTTGACTATAATTTTTTGCATCATTTGTATTGTTTGTATTATAAAAGTAAAAACATTATTTTTTATACAAAAAAAAACTTATATGTCATCGTCTCATTGGAGAATATATTCGAGGTCTTATTGCCAGCTTCATTGTTCACAATGTTGTAAATGTGTAGATATCCAAAGTTTTGAGCTTAGACACTCCTTTTTAATTTTATTTTATTTTTACTGAAATGTTTACAAATCGAAAGTTCTGAGCATGGACGCTGTTTTTTAATGTTTTTTTATTATTGGTCCCTAGTGAATGCGTAGAGGGACTATAGTGATCACATATTAATATGTCCTTTTACTAATACTATTATTATTGTTACTAGTCCTTTGTATTTGTATTAGAATGTTTGCATACCGAAGGTTTAGATCATTGACACTTTTTTTGAGGTGCTTGAATAGGCCTGACAACTTAAATGTTTACATAGCATGAGGTCCTAAAACATGTATGACGGCTTAAATATTTACATACCGCGAGGTCCTTAGACAACCTGGCAACCTTAAATGTTTACCTAAATAGGCTTCTCCGAGTACATTTTTCCTCAAAATTTTCCATACAATGTTGCAGCGAATTTGGACAATACTGTTATCCACCGCCAGTTGAATAGGCATTATATGTTTCATACTTCTTCTAGGCTTGGAATGCAATTTGGTCATCGTTGAAGCTACATACATTGTTTACTGGTTCGGTGGGTGCTTCTTCTTCACTAGTTCGTTGGTTGCTGCTTGTTGTTGTTTGGTTCAACTTTTCAAGGTTGGGGACTTGCACTTGCGGTTGGACCTGTTGGTTCTTGTTGCTTACTTTTGTTTACTTCAACTTTGTAGGGTTGGGGTCCTGCATTCGCAGTTGGATCTATTTTTTTTTACTTTGCGGGGTCTAGGTGTTGCACCCACAATTCGACCCACACTTCTGTCGTTCATTGTTTCAGAGTAAGTTTCGATGCCATAATTTCATTTTCTATTCCTTCTTTGCTGTTCAATGTTTGCAGTTTGCAAGTAATAATGTTTTCTTATTTCTACTGGCATGCTCATCATATGTTTCCGGTTCCTTCTGTGCTTCGACTGTAGTTTGGTAATCGTTGGAGATACATATGTTGTTTGTTGGTTCGATGGTTGTTGCTTGTTCTTTGGTTCGTCGGTTGCTGCTTGTTGTTGTTTGGCTCAAGTTTACAAGTTTGAGGCCCTGTTCGTGCTTTCTAGCTGGTTTGTTGATTGCTGTTTTCTTCTGTTTACTTCGACTTTGCAGGGTTGGGGTCCTGCGCCGACAGTTGTAGTTGTTTTTTTTTTGGGCGCTTTGCGGTCTTCAGTTCCTGCACCCACGAGAGGACCTGTGATTCTGTTGTTTGCCGTGTCTGGCGAAGTCGATATCTGGCGCTTGTTCCGTGCCTGCCTGTTCTACTGTAAAATTTTACTGATACTTCAGTGTTGACATGATACAAAATAGTGGCATAAGAAATAATTGGACAACTACATGTGCAATTACTATATCCCCTGTCTTTTTGTTAAGATAGAACATGTGTGAAACACACTTATTAACCATAAATGGTGAAATGTGCCCATATCACAATACAAGCTCTTTATCCTCTACACAGACTGACGTGACCACGATACAATTTGTGAGATATGATATGTACACCAAATATACTGCATAATTATATATCCATGTCTGGAACCATATCTGGATACTTTGCCACAAAAAACCAAAATATTGCACTGTTCCATGTTGCAGCTGCAATTGTTCAACACCTATTCAAATTTGCTTTCGTCAATGGAACAACAATTGCATAAAGGGCAATTTCCACTTATGATCTTCAAAAATATAACAAATAAAAGAGATGTTAAAGAAATGATCTTTCGCACAACCCAAGCAACATTTGTAACATAATTCCGAGCAAACATAGTACATGATCTCGAGAAACTAACTAGCTCTACAACTATTGTGCGTATACATCTATAGATTCATCCTCACTTTGCTCGTAAAAATTACCTTCACCAAATTTCTACAGTTTTTTTTTTTTTTTGTGCAGTTGTATTTTATATTGTTCAATACATTAACTGTTATGCTCACGTTTCGAGGTTGAAGGTGTTTTGGTTGCAGTGAATGCGTACTCAACCCCCTTTGAGCCTGTATGTACCGAATGAAACTCTCCTGCTTCTGCTTCTGCTTTCATAAGTGATGATACAATTGATTGTCTGCGATGCAGTAAAAAATGTCGTTACATATATAGACATTGCCTCAATGCTGTAATCCAAACCGTGGGCAACGCAACCGTACATTGTACAATTAGACAACCTCTATTACAAGATGTGCTTCCCGGGTTAGAAAAAATGTCATATGAAGTATACCTATAGAAAAAGGCAAACAATGTCTACATGCTGCGTGACTTTTGGATACATAACAAATTTACCTTAAATGAGGACAATGCAATATTACATATCGATTGAAAAAAAAAACAAAACATATCAAGCTTTGGTAGGAACGAAAATATCTCATGTGTGTCTGCAATTTTTCTTCAACACCCAGATGAATGTTCATCGGATTCGAGTTCTTCGCAGTTTACATCTATAGTTGTAAAATTCTCTTTCCAGAGATTTTGTCTCTTCTTGTGCACTTGAAACAACAAGGAGAATCTAACTACAATTGCAATCGATGTTGTTATTTTGTTTTTTTTTTGCATCTCCTGGTAAGAATTTTGCATATTTGTTGCGGTGTGCAAATTAAAAAAAAATGGTGGTTGGCTGTGGCTTTGTTGGAGGAGTCTACACGTTTTTGGGTGCCCAAATTGGACAATTATTTTCCAACTATATAGCCATGGCAGGATTTCTGCATTTTTTTTGGGTACCCGAATAAAAAAAAAGTTGCTCTCCAACTATACATTTATGGTATGGTATCTACATTTCTTGATGCCCTAATTGAAAAAAAAAGGACTCATCATGGATTGAAACATGAGCTTGAGATTTTCAGAACTCGCTATAGAGATTGGGGAGTTTAGGCATTGGAATGCATACAGGCAGGTGCAGTTGTTGGTGATGTACATGCGCATAAGATTGTTTAGTCCAGAAATGGGAAGCATGAGTGAAAACCCCATAAAAAGTATTCAACTTTAAATAACTCAGGCCCATCCTTTGAGCCGTCGAAATAGCTTGCTCCTCTAGGTAGAACCATCAGGCATTTCCAATAATATTGAAAATTTGGCATTGTTAAAGATGGTAGTGATAGACCATGGCACTATCAGAAGAAAATGTCCATAGTGATCTTGTTTAATGGTAAAATAGTAATTGACAAATTTCTTGTTCCCCATTTTGAGGTCTGGTTATAGCTAGCGTACAGTGGCGAAGCTCCACTGGTTTTGTGTTGTCTTGTGTTTGGCAGAATTTTGTTCATATCCCATGGCCCCAACTATTTTCTCGTGGGAACATATACCAGATGTAAGAGAAAAGCAATGCCACGTTGTGTTTTTTTTATATATCAAATTGTTTGATGCAAAGGTCGATGCACACTGCTCTATGGAACCTTGTGGGATCTTGCTTGACGCCTTCTATGTTCGTGCATTGCCTTGTGTCTCAACTTTCAATACATTTGGTGTTTACTTGGTTCTTGGTTGCATGCTTCGCTCTAGAAAATTAATAATACATTCAGGATATTCACAGTTTTTCTATGATCTTAAAGACTACAGAGGAAATGCTTTTCCATTTAATATAATCTCTATGACGCAAATGTAGTATGTGGCTCGTTTTAGCACTTTTACTTGATCGATGAACTTAGAAAAATTAATCTCCTGGAATAATTTGAAATAAAAGAATATATACTATGCAAAGTCCAATGGAACTATCATATCAATGAGAGGACATTGAAATTCAAATTCATCGTTGTTATACTTGCGGTGAAGCTGACAATACAATAACTTTACTTAAACATCCCAAAATTGATTTTCTTGTATCTTTTCGACGCTTCTCTTATAAAAACAGATCCTGGAAACTATAAGCATGGCTCACTGTATCTATTCCTTGATTGAAGAATCTGTTCACATGTTTAATACACTTCATAGTTACTGTTAAGACCATCAATGGGGATTTCTTACATCAATTCCCTCTTCTGAAAATTGCCATCCCCTTTCTTTTTTCCCTCTGCTTTCACTTTCTGGTTACTTACTCATTTTTCGGAAAATGTCTAGGTGTGGGAGTTCGCAGATTCACGTCTTCATATTTCACCTGTTACTTTTATATCACTAGCCTGACTGATTGCTTCCTCACTTCATATTGAACAAACTTTTTGGATCACGGGTTCCCAGATAGGTGGGTTCAACATCACGTTTCCATTGTTCTGTCGCCTACAAACAACATCCGAACTTCCGCGATCTACAAATTAGCAAAAAAATTCCACATGTTTAATGCACTTCATAGTTACTGTTAAGACCTTCAATGGGGCTTTCTTACACCAATTCCCGCTTTCGAAAATTGCCATCCCATTTCTTTTTGCCGTCCGCTTTCCCTTTTTGGTTACTTACTCATTTTTCGAAAAATGTCTAGGTGCGAGAGTTGGTGGATTCACGTCTTCATATTTCCACTGTTACTTTTATATCACCAGCCTGATCGACAACTTCCCCGTTTCATATTGAACAAACTTTTTAGATCACGGGTTCCTGGATAGGTAGGTTCAACATTGCGTTTTCGTTATTTTGTCGCCTGCAAACAACACCCTGACTTCCGTGATCTACAAATTAGCAAACAAATTCCCCTTTATCTCTTTTGCTTTCGCTTTCTGTTTACTCGGTCCTTTTTTGAATGTGTCCTTTTTCCGAATGTCTTGTACTTTTATATACAACGCCCGAAGTTCCACAATATACAAATTGACCCTTGAAATTCGTCATTGTCTCTTGTTCCGTGTTACACATTTTGCATTCAGCAGTTGGGGTGGATACAATTTGACCATCTGGCCCTCATGTCTCCTGAGTAGAGCTTGCGGCCCTGTTTTCAATCCCGTCAATATCATGAGTCCAACCAACCACTTGTCCATTTCATACTTGGCCACTATTACCATCGCTAGTTTCTGGCCATGCTTGCTCAACATTGCGCTTCCATTGTTCCGCTACCTACAAACAATAACTGAAATTCTGCGATATACAAATTCATGGCCGAAATTTGTCATTGTGACATACAATTTTACCATCGGCCCCTCACGTCTCTTGAGTATATCTTGCAACCCTATTTTTGAAGCCCGCCTGATCGCTTTCCATACTTGGCCATTTCTTGGAATTTGTTTCGCGGGTGGATGAAATGTACAATGCTTAGTCTCTCTTTGCCATCCCCGCCACCTTCGTACTTCTTTCTAGATATGCAATTATTAAGCTTTAATGCTAGTATCTCATCATGCATGAACCGTTAAGATTGTCATTAATGTCCAGAAGGCTGAAGAAGATTTGTCATTAATATGAATTAAACCAAGATTTGCAGAGAAGAGTGTTATCCTTTCCAAGTATTCATTTCAAACATGATGCAATCTCTTTAGTGCATTGGCTGGTTGGCACCTTTACAAAATCTCTAATTCTTAATCGTTCTTCGCCACCACTGCCACCTTTGCACTTTTTTATAAATATGCAATTTGTAAGCTTTAATGGTAACAACTCATTACACACAAACCCTGGAGATTGTCATTGATCAGCGAAAGGCTCGATGAGATATTCCATTGATACACATTAAACCAAGATTTGTAGAGGGTTATATTATCCCTCCCCCAATTTTCATTTCAACCATTATTTGGAGCAAACGAAAATTCTCGTTAACTTATGGCAGCAGTTCCACAACAATTCTGTCCAGATATAGTAAACACCTTTGGGCATGATGGCCAGGGGTTCTAGTATTCCAGGGCATACTCTTACTACTCATCTCCCTTCGCCCATAAGCAAAAAAGGAGATGGTCCCTTGGTGCACCGAGAGATATATTTCAATCCAAAGAATTCCAAGGCAACCCTGCCTGCTCAGACAACCTACCCACCTGCATTGATGGCTAACACAGAGGTTTATGCGATGGATTTCAATTCGAAAGAAGATTATCTGATGGACAATGATATGACAATGGATCAAGGCAATGTAGACACTGTTCCCACTATTGTGCCCAAATTGAAATCAACCATAATGGGCGACACTTCCTGACTCAACAATGGAGGGACTGACAACACCAAAAGAAGGGGTTTCAGAAAAGAAACCGATGCTGAACGCAATAGCCTCTTTGCAACTCGAAAGTAGGAATTCCAGAGGTCCAAATTAGTCCGTTTTGGGTGGAAGTCTTTCATTGTAAGGAAATGATATATTGATGCTCCCGAAGATATATTTGAAGCCAAAAAATTATTCAATTGCGGGACTACTGTCATGTTCTCTAAATATACAATCAACATCTTAGGGGATGAGGACCATAACTCCCAATGGTGCAAGGCATATTCCTACTACTCATGTCCTTTTGCCCAGAATGGACTAATTTGGGCCTCTGGAATTGCTCGTGCAACCTGTGTCCCTAAAGTTTTCGAATGTGAGGAGGTGGTTTCTTGGTGTGTCCTAAATTTCAGTTTCAGACTATTCTGTTTGCCCTGCCCTGCAACATTTTTCATCTTCTTCCTCATGGGAAGCTTGTGAGAACTATCAATTTTACCGTAGGAATGTTGTTCATTTGCTTCAAGCCAAGGATTTTTTCCACTGCGAAACCACTCTCCTGTTTCTTTGTCGCCTCATGTCTTCTACAAGATATTGAGATCGGGGCACCAAACATTGACCCACCGAGGCGAATACAACAAGGATTTCCTAAAAAAAAGCATGGTAATCATTTTTGTATGCATGTTGAGGACCATCTCGATGGCTCCTACATGTTGCAGATCATGTGCCTATGTTTATGGAAAATATGTTCATTGTTTTGGCCCAAAGAACTTGGTATAATTTCTATGGATAGATATACAATGCCCAATATTCTTTTTTTTCTTAAAATGGATTTACTATTAAAAAATTTGCCTTGGAGTTTTGGTTGCTGCTTCTTTTTTGAATTTAACACCTCATCTCGTTGGCATGGTTCGATAGTCTCGTAGTTCTTCGATATTGTATTTTCTTAAGTAATTTGTTCTAAAATGGAGCATTTAACAATTATATGACAATGCATTGTGTCGATCCATCAGGCTTTTATGGAAACAAAAATGAATTTCAAACAGTTTCAAACCAACGTTTAATTCTATTCGTAATGCAGATAGAACATAGCAAGACGAAATCACAATGTTGCAACAAGATCGTCATTCTTCTTTCTAGACATGCAACTATTAAGCTTTAATGCTAACAACCCATCATGCAAGAAATTTAATACTTAAGTTAATATGTTAAAAGCCATGGAAGAATGTATCAATAACACAATTACTCCCACAAGTTTCAATAAAATCTAGTCTTCAACAAAGCATTTGCTGACAATTACTAGAAAATGATGGTTTTGCAACAATGGGGCTTGTTTGAAATCAATTCCCACTTACGAAAATTGCCCTTTGCCTTTCTATTTTCCCATTCTTTTATCCCCTGCATCTTCTCTTTCTGGTTACTTAGTCGTTTTTTTCCTTTCGAAAATGTCTTGTTGTGCGGGTTGGTGGATTCACGCTTTCACATTTTCATCCATGCTTTTATATGGCGATTCCGACCGAGCGCTTCCTCTTTGTCTAAATTGCACTTTCCATTGTTCCGTGACCTGTAAATAGCACTCCTGCTTTTGCGATATGCCGATTTACTTCTGGACTCCCACATCATCCCCTCTAACATGTTACACATTTTGCACTAAAATGTTCCGATATATACAATTTGACAGTCCGGGCCTTACGTCTGCTCGGGAACCCTTGTCACCCTATTTTGAAGCCCGTCCGATCGCTTTCCACACTTGACCATTTCTTGACATCTCTTTCGCAGATTTTCAAGTTCGCGGGTTCCGTAAATTTCCAATTTCTTGTTGTTGTTTCCTGTGCCCACCACCTTCAGACTTCTTTCCAAGAATATGCAATATGTATACAACTTCTCCAGAAACATACAAAAAAGATCTTGCTAGGAAATGGAATATCTATTACAGATTTGAACATATTAGACCTTCTTTTCCCTCTTCTATACTTAATGAAATTCCGGTTTCTTTTTCCCCTTTACTCTCTCTTTCTCGTTACTTAGTCATTTTTCCGAAAATGTCTCAATGCGCACATTGGCAGACTCACATGTTCACATATGCGCTCGTGCTTTTATATCGCGACTTCAACTGAATGCTAGCCATTTGATGCCTAGCCACTTTTCAGATTTTAGATTCCCGGGTAGGTGGACTCTATATTGCATTTCCATTGTTCTGTGACCTGCAAATAACACCCGGACCTCTGAGATATACAAATTTACTATCGCACTCCCACATCATACCCTCTTCCATGATACACAGTTTGCACACAAAATTCCGAGACCTGCAATTTGACCTTCGAGTCCTCATGTCTCCTGAAGAACTATTGTCACCCCATTTTGAAGCCCCTGCGTCCGCTTTCCATATTTTTCCATTTCTTGGAATCTCTTTCGTGCCTCCAATTCCATACTTACCTGAATTTTTATCTTGCATATTCCCAGACAGGCGGAGTGCACTTCCAGTGTTCCTTGACTTGCAAACAACCCCTTGACTTCCGCGATATACAAATTGACTTCCAGACTCCTACATCAACCCCTCTTTCGTCTTACACAGTTTGCACTCAAAAGTTGTGATCAATACAATTTGACCATCGGGGCCTCACGTCTCCTCAGTCAACCTATTTTGAAGCTTGTCCGACTACTTTCCACGACCATTTCTTGCAATCTCTTTCGTGGATCGTCGGGTTGGCGGGTTCAGACAATTTCCAATTTCTAGTCGCTGTTTTCTATGCCCGCCACCTTCGCACTTCTTTCCAAGTATATGCAATAAGTATATAACTTCTTCAAAAACATGCACAAAAGATCTTGTCAGGAAATGGGATATCTATTACATATGTGAATATATTAATCCTTCTTTTCCATCTTCTATACTTAACCAAATTCTCGTTTCTCTTTTCCATGTACTTTATCTTTATCGTTACTTAGTCATTTTTCCGAAAATGTCTAGCTGCGTGGGTTGGCGGACTCACGTGTTCACATTTTCACTCGCGCTTTTATATCGCGACTTCGACTGACTGCTTCCCATTCCATACTCATCCACTTCTCCGACTGCGGATTCCCAGGTAGGCGGGCTCCAGATTGCACTTCTATTGTTCCATGACCTGCAAACAACACCCTTACTTCTGCGATATACAAATTTACAACCAGACTCTCACATCATACCTTCTTCCATATTACATAGTCTACCTATCATCCCCTCTTTCGTGGTACACATTTTGCATTGAAAACTTCTGAGACATACAATTTGACCGTCGGGTTCTCACGTCTCCTGTGGAAGTATTGTCACCCAATTTTGGAGCCCGTCTGTCTGCTTTCCATACTTCGTCATTTCTTCGAATTTCTTTCGTGGATCGTCGGGTTGGCGGGTTCAAGAAATATCCAATTCCTAATCATTGTTTCCTATGCCCGCGCCCTTTGCACTTCTTTCCAAGTATGCAATAACCGAGGTTTAATGCTAACAACTCACCATGCCTCGAGGAGACCGTCATAATAACTATTCCTACACAACTTATGCATAAACATGTAGAAAATATCCGTTCGTTTTTCTATTCCATACTTACCCACTTTTTCGATTGTGGGTTCCCAGACATGCGGGCTCAAAATTTCCCTTCCATTGTTCCATGACCTGCAAACAACACCCAAAATTCCGCAAATATTCAAACCGTCCACTGGACCGCCCCATCTTTTTTACTTATAATAAAAAATATTATATATATATATATATATATATATATCGTCCCCGTCATCTTCGCACTTGTCTATATATATATCGTCCCCGTCATCTTCGCACTTGTCTCTCTCTCTCTCTATATATATTATAAAGACATATAATTTGACTGTTGGGCGCTCACCTCTCCTTCGTATCTCTTGCAACCCTACTTTCAAGCCCGTCCGACTATTGTTCATACTCATGCATATATACAAGAGTCTTATTTATAATAAAAAAGATTGTGTGTGTGTGTATATATATATATATATATATATATATATATATATATATTATGTGTGTGTGTGTGTGTATATATATGGCCTTATTTCTAAGTATGCAATTAGCAAATGTTAATGCTAAACCAGGATTTGAGGAGATCTACCATTAATACGCATAAAACCAAAATTTTCGGATGGTTATATTATCCCTTCCGAGTGTTAATTTCAAACATCATGGAATTTCATTTGCGTGTCGTTGGGTTGGCCTGTTCACGAAATATTCAATCCTTAATTCTGAAAACGAGTCCAACCGATCGTTTCCCTATTCCATACTTAGCCACTTTCCCATAATTCTGCAAATATACAAACTGGGTGTTGAATTGCCCCATCATGCTTTCTTACGTTTTAGATGTTTTGTAGTAAAAAATTCCTGACATAAAATTTGACTGTCAGACACTCACCTCTCCTGAGTATCCCTCGTAACCCTATTTTGAATCCCGTCTGACCAGTTTTCATACCTTGACATTCCTTGCTTTCTCTTCCCCGTCTCCATCACCTTCGCACTTGTCTATTATATATATATATATATATATATATATATATATATATATATATATATATATATATATATATATATATATATATATATCTTGTTTCTAAATATGCAATTAGTGAGATTTAATTCTAACAACTCATCGTGCAGGAACCGTATAGATTGTCATTGATGAACGAAAGGCTCGAGGAGATCTCGTATTAATACACATTAAACCAATATTTGCGGAGGGTTATATTATCCCTTTTGAGTGTTGATTTCAAAATCATGGAATGTGGTTCGCACGTCGTCGGGTTGGCACGTTCATGAAACCTCCAATCCTTAATTGCTCTTCACCGTACCCGCCACCTTCACACTTCTAAATATGCAATAAGTAAGCTTTACTGCTAACATCTCATCATCCATCACCCATAGAGATTGTCATTAATGAGTGAAAGGCTCAAGGATCTTTCCCATTCATAAGCATTGAACCAATATTTGCGGAGGGATATATTATCGCCTCCAATTGTTCATTTCAACAATCGTCTAGAGCAAATGAACGTTCTCATAAACCTATGGCATCAAATTGAAAACATTTCTGTGGAGATACAGTGAACATCTTCGGGCACAAGGACCAAAACTTCCAGTGGTCTAGGGCATATTATTATTACTCATCCCCTACCGCCTAGAACAAAGTAATTTGGACCTCTGGGATTGCTCGTGCATGCTGTGTCCTTGAAGTTTTTGATTGTAAGGAGCTGGTCTCTTGGTGCGCCGATAAATATATTTCAGGACAAAGAATTATTCCACTGTGGGACCATTCTTCTGTTTCTTTGTCACCTCAGGTCTTCCGCCAGATGTTAAGATTGTTGGAGCCAACATTGGCGTTCAAAGGAGAAGATTCCAAGAAGTTCCTAAGACATCATAATAATGGGTTGGACCTCTTGCCTGAGTTCCTGGAATATCCGATGGAAGTTCCTGAAGATATCACAATCTTGCAGGTTAGTTCATTTAGAAATCCATTTCGAGAAATTGTCTGGATGTTTACAAGAATAATGAGACAAGAGTCCATAACAACTATTTCACACATGGCTCTTTATATTTTGTATTTCATAGTCAAGGAATAAACCTTTTTTTTATCGGGGCAAGCTAATTTCCCATGAAATCTGTTCCCAATTGTCAAGCTTCAAAAAGGAGAAGAAATTTTATGTCATCCTACTTGGTTTTTGTGATAGTGCATTGCTGCCAGTTTCCAAAACTGTCTCTGTCCAAGAAGGTAAACTGGGAATTCGACCCAGTAACATTTTGGTACCAGGCCTTGTGGAAGCATAAGGCCTCCCACTATTTTTATGAGGTTTTTAATGGCTTTGTGTCTGTTTTCAAAGTTTTTTTGTTAGGAGAAGATGCTCCCCGCATATCTGACCAGGCAACCGTGTTTTTGGACAGGAAGGGGGCACTTGAACATATGGATAATTACACTGTAATAATGATTTTTGGCTCCAGGGAAAAAACTGCTCTCCTTCCATGTCACATTACAGGCAGAATGTTTGTTACAAAAATAGCAAGGAAATACAACTACTGGTTGCATCTATTCTAAGAGAAGAGAAAAAAACAATTCATTCCTCTGCCTTGGAAAGTTGGGGAGTTCGTGTTGAGGAACGCCAACAAAATTGACGAATTCACAACCCATTTCAGCAACTTGAACCTAAGATATGCTGAAATCCTAAGAGGGTTCGACCCTAATAACATTTTTTGAGAACATTTACAAACACTTGGCTTCGACAAATCTTTTTTCAAAAAACACGTGACAAAACATAGACACTGACAACAACGCTCCTCCTTCTGATGTCGACAACCTAGACACACTGCAAAGCACCACTGAATTGTACAAGAAATAGAGAAAAGGTCCTAGTGAGAAGAGTGTTCAATCAACATATAACACTCCCAAAAGTATGACATCCTAGAGCATCACTCCAATGGCCCACCACAACAACAAATCAACTTAGAATTCTTCAAACGGAGGAGGAGATAACGACCCTCCTCATGCTAAAATTGATAGTTCTCATAAGCTTCCCGTGGACAAGAAGAAACAAAAAATTGTGGGACAGGCGGAAGAGCCCGAAATTGAGAGTGAGAACATAGAACTTGAGCATGATCAACATAATCGTCCAATGGACATAGCTGATACCAAAATTTTTGATGAAGATGAATCCTTCATGTTCCAGAGTTGTTTTTGACAGCTAGTCCAAAAAATTAATTATTGAAAAAAAAGATGTAAAAAATAAGAAAGAAAAATCTCGTTCGAAGGTTAACCTTGTGAACATGCGGTCGTCCCAAATCTGTCTACTTCACATAACGACCACATATGCTCTTGATGATTCCATTGGAGGCATTGAGGTTGAGAATGCCAGACTGAAGGACCGGGTCAAGGAATTGGAAGAAGCTTTGATTCCTATGCTATTGCTTTCTAGTCCTTTAGAAATAGCCATGCATGCCGCCCTTGCAGCCAAGTTAAAAGGATCCTCCAGCCTCCTTGCATCGTGTATAGGATATGCAGAGAATAATATCAAGGAAATAATGGAACTGATTGTTGAGGCGTGGGAAACATCACAAACCATGACTTCCCTTGGAATGAGGGCACATAATTTGCTCGAACATTTGCAGTCAGATTTAAAAGATGAAGAGCATTTCTATTTAGACACGATCCTTTATTTTGGCACCATTGTCAACAACATAACATAAACGAGAAGAAGACAACAACATATCCCATCCAAAAACTGGATCACTCAATTAAATGCATGCTGGAAAGAAAAAGTGAAGAACCTGCATCTCATTGTCCAGTCATGTGAACAAGCCATATCAAAGAAAGAAAAAATATTCACAAAGATGACCATAATAGACTTAGCCGGAAGGACCAAGGAATTCCAATACCCCAACTTAATCATCAAATCCTTTCCCTTAACTAAGAAAGCCTTCGATAAACAAGTTGATATTTTTAAGGCATTATCTTTGGAAAAGTTTTACAACATCCTTGAATATGGTGAAGATGACGTCGACAACTGGCTAGTCGACTATTTGATACATAATGAGGAAATTGATCAGGCTCTGGGTAATCTTTCTATCGACTTCAGGGAATTAGAAAATGAACTTTTCAACATAAAAATCCAGAATGAGATCAACGTCGCCCCAATGAGAAGCTACATTGAAGAATGGCTCGAAAGGGAATTGAAGCAGGTCGTCGACGAAAGGCAACAAACATTTGCCACGATTCTAGTAGCTGTGGACGACTGCAATAAAAAGGCATCCGCAAGAAAATAGAAAAAGGGGTGATATGTACCATCATTGCAAGTCTATACTGATCACATCCTGCTTTGTTTATCAACCCAATTATTCCACTTTTTTAAATAGAAATGTCTAGCCAAAGATTGATACCTTTCAATTTATTCTTTTCATGTATTACACTCTACTATCGCCCACTTCTTCTTTCCACAGTTCTATTTCTTGTACATATTTCTCTTATGGTCCACGGGAACCCCAATCCCAGTCTATATGACAAACACATTTAAATTTCCAGGAATATGTAACATACAATATTATTTTTTGATATATTTCAATAAAACTGTTTTTTATCTCCTTTTATATTTATGTCCCCATAAAATTTTATCTTCCACTATGCTTATGGTCTGCGGGAGCCCCAATCCCAGTCTATATGATAAATGCATTTAAATTTTCAGGAATATGTAACATACAATATTATTTTTTGATATATTTCAAATTAAACTGTTTTTTATCTCCTTTTATATTTATGTCCTCATAAATTTTTATTTTCCATTATGCTGAATGTCAAGAAATTGTGTTTATTTAATTTGAATATAACTTTTTTTGTCCCGCCACATATAGAGACAAAATAGTAGAAATTTTAAACATAGCAAAATAGATTATATACTTTGTGTTTATTTAATTTGAATATAACTTATTTTGTTCTGCCACATATAGAGACAAAATAGGCAGAATTTTTGAACATAGCAAAATAGATTATATACTTTCAAAAAATAAATGGGACTCTAGAGGCCACATGTCATTTACTGCATGGATACCCCTTGTGCTTCATGTTGCTTGCCACATCTCCGTTGCAGTTTCCATCTGCCTCCACTACTTTTTCCCATCCCTGTGCATTTATTCCCAATTCAACCCGATAGGGACTATGCTGCCATGCAACACTTGTTATATATGTTGTTATATTATAAATTTCTTCTAATATAACATTCAATATCACATTTGTAATATAATATAATTCTAATATAACATTCACTATTACTTTTGTAATATAATAGAATTCTAATATAACATTCACTATCACATTTGTAATATAATAGAATTGATAATATTATTATATCATAGATATTAATTCATATTATATTATGATTATATTCTATATTATTATCATATATTAATAAAATATTATTTGTTTTATTTTCATATAATATATTTATAGTAAATATTATTATTATTATTATATATTATTATCATATATTAATAAAATATTATTTGTTCTATTTTCATATAATATATTAATAATAAATATTCGCTATATGATATTTATTATCTTTTATTGTATATGTATAATAGTTAAAACTTTTTATTATTAATTTTTACTTTTATCTCATAATTTTAGATTAGTCTAGCTTATATATCAGTGTGATATGATATACATGACTTTGATGTGGTATACATGACTTATTATTTTATAATTCATTTAGGAGGTCAATTTTTGAACCAAATTTGCTTTAATTAGAAGTGAATATGTGAACAACAAATTTACAAGTTACTGCATGACACATGACATTCAAATGCAACATACTGTGCCATATACACCACAACAAAATGGTGTTACTGAGAGAAATAATCACACATTAGAAGAAATGACTAATTGTATGATCCAATCTAATGGATTAAGTCTTCATTATTGGGCATAAGCCATTAACTGTGCAAATTACAATGTAAAACACACTCCCACAAAGACTTTAAAAAATATAACAATGGAAGAAGCATGGACTAAAATTAATCCAGATGTAAGCCACTTCTATGTATTTGGTAGTGTAGCATGGACTCACATTCTTGATGAGAAAAGGAAATCACTATAGCCCAAAAGTGAGAAGTGCATCTTTTTTGGATATTCTAGAGATGTCAAAGGATACATACTTCTTCAACCTCATTTCGATGAAGTAATTATTAGAAGAGATGTCAAGTTTGATGAAAATATCTTGGCTTGTGAGCCTACTTTAACATTTGTTCCATTTTCGTCCTATGAGCCATCTTCAACGTTTGTGCCATCTTCTCTTCCTATTCTAGTTTCTTCTTTAGATGATGACAGTGAGGATGAAAATCCATCTCTACCTGCTCACCTTCCTTCAGATGAGTCCATTAAACATGAACCTGCACCAACACCATTGCTTCCTATATGGTTACGTTCAACACGAGAATCAACTGGTGATCTTACTGGTGATCCTATAGATCAATGTCGTACACACTCATAGTTTCAATGAACCTCCTCTCTTTTGGCTCAAGTTTCAGAGGATCACAATCCAAATGCATTTGCAGATGCTTCTATCCATCTAGATTGGGACACAACCATGAATGAAAAATATTGTTCATTAATGGCGAATGACACTTGGGATCTTGTATCTCTTTGGAAAGGAAGAAAACTTGTCATATGTAAATGGGTGTATAGAACTAAGTATGCATTAGATGGAAGTGTTGAAAGACATAACACTTGATTAGTTGCCAAAGCATTATCTCAAGTTGAATTCATTGAATATAATGAAACCTTTTCCTCCGTAGCCAAAATGAATTCCACCTGCCTTGTTCTAGCCCTTGCTACCCCACATAAATGGGAGGTCCATCAGATGGATGTTAAATCCGCATTCTTGCATGGATATTTGCAAGAATAAATATACATGGAACAACCCCTTGGCTATGTTCATAATGACTCCACCCTTGTATTTCACCTTAAGAAATCTCTCTATGGTCTTAAGATATATATTCAATCTTGGTATGCAAAAGTGGATAGCTTTCTTCTTGACATCAACTTTTCTAGATGTCATTTTGACCCTAATGTCTATACTAAGAAAGTAGGAATCCAACTCATAATACTTGTTCTTTATGTTGATGACCTTATCCTCATTGGTAGTGATCCTAATATTTTAACCCATGTGAATTCCAACTTTAAGAGGAAATTTGAAAGGATAGACTTAGGATATTTGCATTATTTCCTTGGCCTCCAAGTATTGCAAACAAGGGAAGGGATTTTTCTTTCCCAATCTAAGTATGCTTGTGATATTTGTCACTGCTTTCACATAGAAAATTCTAAACCAACCTCTTCTCCCTTCCATCGCGTAGTCAAACTTTCTGCCACATGTACTACTCCCAAAGTCGATTCCACTTGTACTATTAGTTAGTTGGTAGCCTCATATATTTGACTCATACCCGTTCTGATATTTCCTTTGTTGTTGGTCTTGTTTCCCAATATATGAAAACACCCCATGAAATCCATTGTGATTCCACCACAAAATCAAAACTTCTCTTTCCTCCGTCTATTATCCTCACTAATATGGATCTTCTAACAATATCCAGCTCCCTTGATGACTTCATCCCCGTAAGAATTTTATCTTCCAGGATCCCGGATAACTCCAATATCTGGAACCAAATTATATATGGACTCTTTTATATGCTCGATCCCGAATGACCCACTTCATCTGGATCCCAGATAGCCTTTTTGAATCTGGATCTAATCTTTCGTTGCGATAAACCCACAAATGACCACCTTTACTCTGGATCTGCATAACTTTTCTAATTAAGGTCTTTTATGATATCCATCTCTTTTTATATTCCTGATCCCACATGCACTTTTTTAATATTGGTTTTGGATAAACTTGAGAACTGAACTCCTCCCGGCAAAGACTGTTATTTCTCTTGATCTAGTTAATCGATCCCACCTTGAACTCAACCCGATTCTTCCTCTTGAACTTAAATTTCAACAGATTAACTTAATATATCGTTAATTTCAATTGAGATAGAGAATTCAGAGGTTTCATGCTCTAGGAAACCTATGTCTGCGTGACAAATATTAACATTTTGAAAATAGTAAAGAATAACAAAAAATAAGCCTACAACTTCTATTAATAACACAAAAAATCAATTTCTTTCTCTAATATCCCTCTGCACATCCACACTTTACACAAAACACTCTCTGTTTCCTAGATCTCTCCTGCTTACATCTCATTTTTATGCCGAGAGGGTTCATTTATACAATTAAGGATAAATGGTCGAATCCCGCAAAGGGATGGATTCATATCCTCCAATTGTAACAAAATACAAAAAACTCAATCCTGTCCCTAAAATTACTCAACAATACACTAAAACTAGCTATTTCATTACATTACATGGAAAAAAACGATACCCACTAAAAACCTCTAGAAAATATCACAAACTTAGGAAAATAAATGAAATGTAAAAGATGCTCCTACTTCAGACTCCCGGGGAAGAAAATACTGGTTTATGGGCTCTGTCCTATGAGTTCTTCAATACTTGTGCCATAATTTGAAATTTTTGCTGTTGTCATCCATGTGGCATCATCAAGTGGCTGATCCTTCCACTTGATTAAGTACCAAAAGTACTCTTTGCTCCTTGTCCTTTTCACTACCTTCTTGTCCATAATTGGTTCAATATGTTTTTGATGTGCTATAGGTAGTTGTTTCTCCCATTTTATGGTTTGAAATTCATCATTAATAGGTGCATATGTTGAAATGTTTGTTGCTCCATTGAAGTTATACAAATCTGAAACATTAAAAATTGGAGAAATTCCAATGTTACTTGGAAGTTCTATTTTATAAGAATTTGGGGAAAAATTCCTCAACACTTTATAGGGTCCAATATTTTTAAGTTTAAATTTGTTGTATTCCCCTCTAGGAAATCTTTCCTTTCTGAGGTGTGCCATAACCAATTCCTCAACTTCAAAATTCAGCTGTCTCCTCTTCAATTCTGTTCGTTGTTTGTACTTGCTGTCGCTTTCTTGTAGCTACAACTTGACTCTTTCATGCAGTTCCTACATAACTATTGCAAAATATTCATCCTGAACACTTCTCATTTCTTTTTTTCCTAAATTTCTTAATTCATAAATTTCACTTGGGTGCATTCCATATAAAATTTGAAATGGATTTAACCCTGTGCTTCTATTAGGTGAATCATTATATGCAAACTCTGCCTATGAAAGTACCTAATCCTACTGCTTGGGATGCTCACCTACAAGACTCTTCAAAATATTCCCCAAACTTCTGTTTATCACCTTTGTTTTCCCATTAGTTTGCGGGTGGTATGCTGAATTGAAATTGATATTAGTTCCTATATTTCTCCATAGAGTTCTCCAAAAACGACCCACAAATTTTGTGTCTTTGTTAGAAATAATACTTATTGGCAATACATGCAATCTAACTACTTCTTTAAAGAATAAAGTTGAAATATTAGTTGCATCACTTGTGTTTATGCAAGCTATAAGATGTGCCATTTTTGAGAATCTATCCACAATAACATAAACCAAATCATTACCTTTTTGAGTTCTTGGCAATTCTAACACAAAGTCCATACTTATAGAATCCAATGGTCTACTTGGAACTAGAAATGGCTGATATAATCCAACATTCTGAATTTTTCCCTTTGCATACTGACATACCTCGCATCTTTCAAAAAATCTTTTAACATCAACTTGCATACCGGGCCAAAAATAAAATGCACTTAACTGAGCAAATGTTGTCTTTTCCAAAACGTCATGCTAATCCTCCACTTTGATTTTCCTTCAAAAAAAATTTCCTCATTGAACATCTTGGAATGCATAATTTTACGCCTTTGAATAATAATCCCTCTTGTATCATATAATCTAACCATGGAATTTTGTTTCTTCTTACTGGATTCTCACAGGATGCATACACATCTTTAAAATATGCATCATCCTTATACATATCTTTCAATTCATCAAATCCCAAGACATTCACTCGAAAATCATGCAAAATTAAATTGACTTTGCTTAATGTATATTCTACCTTGTTTGACTGCCCACTTATATGTCTCATAACAAAGGTAAATTTTTGCAAAAAATCAACCCACTTAACATGCCCCTTACTAAATTTTGTTTGACAACTGATAAATTGTAAGGCGTGGTTATCAATATAAAGAAAAAATTCCTTAGGCATGAGGTAATGTATCCATTTCTTCAGTGCTTGAACAATGGCATAAAATTCTTTATCATATGAAGAATATTTTTGTTTGGCCTTATTTAATTTTTCACTAAAGTAATCAACAAGTTTTCTTTCTTGATTTAAGACAACTCCTATCGCAGTCCCACTAGCGTCACATTCAACTTGAAAAAGTTTATTAAAATATGACAATGCTAAAATTGGGTGCTTTTTGATTTTATGCTTTAATAACATCAATATTTTATCATTTGGTTCTATCCATTTAAATGGTTTTTTGCTTCCTTTAATTGTTTCCACAATTGGGGTACATATTCCACTAAAATTTCTAATAAATTTTCTATAAAAACTTTCCAAACGATGAAAGCTTCTTACCTTAAAGATACTCCTTGGGGTAGGCCAATTTATTATAGCCTTGACCTTCTCTTGATCCATCTTCAAGCCATCTCTTGATATCGCAAAACCAAAATAAATTAACCCTATCTTCACAAAAATACACTTTTTTAGATTGATTATAAGCTTCTCCTTTTGCAATTTACTCAAAACCAATCTAAGGTGTCTCAAATGTTCTTCTCTAGACTAACTCTAGACGACGATATCATCTAGGTAAACCATGCAAAATTTACCAATAAATTCTTTAAGCACTTCATTCATCAATCTCATAAAAGCGCTAGGAGAATTTGTGAGCCCAAAAGGAATTACCAACCATTCGTATAACCCATCATTTGTTTTAAAAGTTGTTTTCCATTCATTTCCTTCTCTAACTCTTATATGATGATACCCACTCTTCAAATCTAATTTTGAAAAATATTCAACACCACTCAAGCAATCCAGAAGATCATCAATACAAGGTAATGGAAATATGTACCTAATTGTAATTTTGTTTATAGTTTTGGAACCTTTGCACATGCTCCATCCTCCATCTTTCTTTGGACTTAACACTGTAGGAACAACACATGGTCTTAAACCTTCCCTGATCAGCCCCTTATCTAGCAATTATTGTACCTAATTTTTAATTTCCTCATTCTCCTTTGGATTCATTCGATATGCTTCCTTATTAGGAAGATTATTTCTTGGAATCAAATTTGTATGATGACCGATGCTTCTTATGGGAGGTAAATGACTTGGGAAATCATCAAACACAATATCAACAAACTCATCCAACAAATTTTTAACTTCTTCAAGCAAATCATTTAAGTTTGTGCTAGTAATAATTACCTTTGGCTTACCCACTAAATCAAAATGTACCTCCTCATTCTTAATTTCTTGCAAAAATTATTTTTGATTGATTAACAACACTTTAGGGATGACTTCTTCAATTGCACCTTCATCTATTAATGGTAAGAGTGTATGCTTCTCTCCATCCTTCTCAAAAGTGTATGCATTTCTTCTTCCATCATGTATTGCCTTCCTGTCATATTACCTAGGTCTACACAACAAAACATGATACACATCCGTAGGAATAATGTCACATAGTACCTTGTGTTTGTAGCTTCCTATCTAAAACTCCACTTCACATTGCTCATTGACCAACCACTGATGTCCCTTATGTAACCATGACACTTTTTATGGAATAGGGTGTATTGTCTTCTTGAAACACAATTTTCAACCACTTTTGTGAAACACAATTTTCAACCACTTTTGTAGACAACAAATTATCAGTACTATAACTATCAATAGTGACTTTACAACATTTACATTTGTCTTTACATACAGTTCTGAATAATGTCTTCCTCTGTGCATGTTATTTGATCTCATTGTCTGGCTTCAACAAGACTCTCTTCATCAACAAAGATTCTCCAACCTCTGGTGCATTCTCATGCACATGTGACTTCACACTTTATTCATTAGCTTGAACAACATTTGGGCATAGATGTTATAGATGCAATAAGTTCTTTGCCTTAAGAGCAAACTAATATGCTTCCTAAAAAATTCTTGGAGATAAAATGCCAATTTCATATTGAATCTCATATCTTAGTCCATTAAGATATCTAGTAACCTTTTCTGGGTTTTCTTCTATATGACCAACTCTAATGTTTAATCTATAAAAAATTTCAGTGTACTCTTTAAATGACATACCTTTTTGCTTCAGATTTTTCATTTGTCTAAAAAGATTAAGATGATAGTCTTTGGGAATGAACTTACCTTTCAACTTTGCTACCATTCTGTCCCAGATTTTGATTGTTGTCTTGCCTTTGGTTTTCCTCTCAACTTGTATTACATCCCACCAGAGCAATGCATGTCCTTTAATTCTTGTCACAACAAACTTTACCTTCTTCTTGTCTGCTACATTTTCATACTCTAAATATTTATCCATGACTCTAATCCAGTTCATCAATTCGCCCACATTCAAATTTCATTCATAAATTGGCACCTCCATATTTGGTTTGGACTTATTCCCATGATATATTTGACTAATATTTCCTCAAAATTTTATTTTTCAGGCTCTGCCTCTCCTTTTGGAGATTCTTCTTCTCTGTTGCTAACATATCTTGTGTCTACGCCTCTTCTTTAGGCATCTTCCATAGCTTCCAACCATGCTTTTAGATTTCTCATTTATTCAATCACTTATGTGTTAGAAATAGGTCTTCCTCTTTGACCTACTCTTCCTTTGCCTCGGGCCCTAAATGCCATTTCTTGACAAATAGAGTTTTCTATAGGATCTTCAAGAATTTAATTTGATAATGGTGAAAGAAACAACCTTCCCATCCAGCTATCCATTTTGAAATATGATGGAACAACTTTTTCTTCTGTTTGCTTCCACTATGATACCAAAATAATGCTACCACATAATAAAAACTTCTATTTCCTCCATTTATTCTCCTTACTAATCTAGATATTCTAACAATATCCAACTTCCTCGACGCCTTTGTCCCTAGATGAATTTTCTTTTCCTAGATCCATGATATCTCCAATTTTCAGAAGCAAATTATATGTGGACTCTTTGATATGCTCGAACCTAGATGGCCCCACTTCATCTGGATCCCAGATATCTTTTTTGAATCCAGATCCACTCTTTCGTTGTGCTCAACCCACGTATGACCACCTTTACTCTGGATCCAGATAACTTTTCTAATCTAGATGTTTTCTGATATCCGACTCTTTTGATATTCCTGATCCTAGATGCACTTGTTTAATCTAGATTTTGGATAAGCTCAACAACTGAACTCCTCCTTGCACAGTTTGATATTTCTCCCGATCTAGTTAATCAATCCCACCTTGAACTTGACTTGATTCTTCCTCTTGAAATTAATTTTCAACAGATTAATTTAATATATCGTTAATTGTAATTGAGACACAAAATTCAAAGGGTTCACACTCTAGGAAACCTATGTCTTTGTGACAAATATTGACAGTTTGAAAATAATAAAGAATAATATAGATTAAGCCTACAACTTGTATTAATAACACAAAATCATCAATTTCTCTCTCTAATCTCCCTCTGCACATCCACACTTTACACACAACACTATCTGTCTCCCATCTCTCTCCCTCTAACCTCTCATTCTTATGTCGAGAGGGTTTATTTATACAATTAAGGAGAAATGGTTGAATCCACCAAAGGGATGGATTTGTATCCTCCAATTTTTTTAAAAATACAACAAACTCAAACCCATCCCTAAAATTACTCAACAATACACTAAAACTAGCTATTTCGTTACATTACATGGAAAAATAAGATACCCCCTAGAAACCTCTAGAATATATTACAAACTTAGGAAAACAATTGAAATGTAAAAGATGCTCTTGCATCACATTGGAAATAAACAAAAAGGATAATTCGGTATGTCTAGGGTATAATTAAGTTTGGGATACATCATAGTTTAGGGGGACTGCTTTGTTGGTTGGTTTCACTGATTCAGATTGGGTCAGTGTCTGATGATTGAAAGTCTACTCCAAGTTTTGTTTTCAGCCTTGGTTCAAGACCTATCACTTGGGATTGTAAGAAACAACATGATATTGTTTTTTCTTTAACAAAAGAAGCGTATTGAAAAACATCTAATGCAATTCAAGAATCCTTGTGGTTTCAATAGATCCTTTCATAGTTTGGTTTCTAGGAGCAACATATCACCACCCTTTGGTGCGACAATTAGAGTGGCATCAAGATTGCCAAAGATCCATTTCAACATCAATGCAATAAACACATTGAGCTACAAATTCCCTTCATTAGAAATCTAATTCATGATCGAGTTCTTGAAGTGATATGTTTCTCTACAGAATATCAAGTTGCATACATTTTCACAAAGGTTCTTATAGAAGTGAGGTTTTCCAAACTTCAATCTATGCTAGGACTTCATGATGTTTTCATTAAGGGGGGATAGGCTCTGATGGCTCCTTCCTTCTCCTATTTGTGTCTCCTTTGTAATTCCTTCAATCCTATCCCAGGTTGTTCTTAAGGGGGGTGTTAGGATATTTAAACACTTAGGATTTAGTTAAGTTCAACTTGGTCTAATATGTCATTAGGTAAAAGTGTGCTTTTTTACTATGCATTTGTAGTTATGTAATAAGATGGTCACGATATTTTCTAGACATAGAGGGGTCCAATGAATCATATTCTCCTCGGTATTAATGGCTACATTGATCCGTGGGTTAGCATCCGATTGGTCCATGATATCTATTTAAAGATCATGGAGTGTAATTTGTTGATGATCGATTGTGAGAAACTCTCTTGTAAACTATTTTTCTTTTGCATTAATATATTTCCTCAAGTGGCCATGTTGGATGGGGTTGTGGAATGTTTCCCTCGTCGAGGGTTTTAATCAGGTAAAATATCAGTGTATTGATCTTAAATGTAGTTGTGTGAGTGGTTACTGAAGGTGTTCATCTTGTGTGGAATGCCCAATTTCGTCAAACATATTTTTCTTCATTCTTCGGTTTAGGAACTCAAGGCCATGTTTTCCCTTTGTTCATAGGATTAAATAATTTTTAGAACTCTTTTTATTTCTCCAAGGAAGGAGTAGGAATATTATTTTGGGTAGTTAAAATATCCATACTCATGAAAACCATTGCATTTGAAAGGAAGTTTTCCAAAAATTTCACATTGTAAAGTTGGTTTGCATGTTTAAGGCCATTGGAATTCCTTCTTAAAGGTTTTCCTTTGCACAAAACCAGGAACATGATAACATGCCTAATATTGGCTCAAAAGTTTCTAAAAACCTTCCAAACTTGTTCAAAATCACTTCTAGGGTTTCATATTTCTAGAGGTTCGAGGGTAGATTTGAGAGCATGATCCACACCAAAATGAATAAGGTCGTATCCTCCTCTTGGTTGAAGAAAATACCATTTTTTTAGATACAATCCACTGGTTCTCTACACTAAGGGCCACTTCAAAAAAATTCTAGGTACATGATAACATGCCGGATATTGGCTCAATATTTTGAAAAACCCTTCCCAACTTGTTTACAGTTACTTCAAGGGTTTCATAATTCTAGGGGTTGAGGGCAAGGTTAGGGAGCTTGATCCATGCTATAATGAATAAGGGAATCTCCTCCTTTTGGTTTAATCCTAAATACTATTTGTTTATATACAACCTAGTGGTTACCAAAAATTAAGGGACACTTAAAAAAATCACAATCTTCTTGAACTTGAAATGAAGCCAACAATTGCCCTTACCATAGAAATGAATATAGAGTCTACACTTTAAATGGGGATCCCACTACTTATGAATCAAACATTCCAAGGTTTTTATTTTTATTTTTCCATGACCTAAGAGCTTCCCAATCAATATTTAATCGATAAACCACACCATTTTTTTTTCTTGGGGCCTCTAAAGGGGATGTTCAACTTAGGAACATCATCAAGATTTTTGAGAAAATTCAACAAACAATTGTTGCTTCTAATTTTATTGGAAGTAGTGGTTGCTATCTCTCTAAATGTTGTGAACACATCTATTGATTTGTGACATCCAATTTATATATAAACAAATAAGGAGCTTTAGATTTGAATGATTGATATATTGTAGGATAGTAGGCCATGAATCTGAAGATGAGTATCTAAGTTGACACAGTATGGGAAACCCTATATTTGATCTATAAAAATTCTAATATGTGATTTCCCTTTCAATGTGAAATCTTTACTAAAATAACCAATATGCAAGTATAATTTGCTAATTTTTAGATCTAAGACAAATTTCAAGAGGGCTCCCATGGAGGTGAAGGAAACCCTAGATGGAGACATAAAATCTACCATTAAGCTTCATTTATCACAATTGTTATTTATTGTGTACTTTTTATTAATAAATCTTGATTAAATCGAAGGGAAAATTTAGACATGATCTTTGTAAGCTCTTCCAACTTTCCTATTATCTAGGGTGAGTTAATATCATAGCTTAATTTATGTCCTTGCATGACATGTCAGGGTGATGCTTAACCAACCTAAACTCAGTGACATATGGATAAATTGGTCCACTAAGTTACAAGAATAAGAATGGGAGATTAAGCCATATTTGAAAGTTTTTAAAGGACAAAGGTTTTGCAAACTCATCATAGGAATCAATGTGACAATGTTGATGAATGATTCCCAATAGTCCATATTTGACCCGCTCTAACTAAAATTTATCCAACCATTGAATTTCAGTGGTACTAAGACATCATTATTTACTTCAATACAAGTCCATTTTATAAAGGATATAATGATATATATATATATATATATAAGAGCACTTAAGATAATTTTTTCTTGGTATGTAGTACTTGTTGGTTTCTTTTCAAAAATATTTTAGATGGAATGTTGTCAAGACATTTTATCCATACACTTGACAATAAAATTTTGAAAGAAATTTACAAGGGTGTTTGTGAAGGAAATTTTGTGACACCGACAATAGATTATATAATCATAAGAGACAAATTAAAATATAGGTCCAAAATGTTGCCATATGCTTACTCTTCTGCGAAGTCATATGGATCATGTTAGATATTTCCAAGAAAAATGAAGAACACACTCTTTCCTCTTTGGCCAATTTTAGTAATGAATCCATTTGTTCGGAGTCCATGCATTTTTTTCCAATCAAAACCTCACGGAGAAATCCAAAGAATGCTTCCCCACATTTATTCCTAGTAAACCCATTGATGTAGACCAATGTGCCTCACTTAGGGGGATTTGAATTAGGAACCTACTAGCACGAAACTAGCCAAATTTCCAACAACATTGGTGACAACTAATTGAGCTAACCATTTGGGTGTAGAGAAAAATAAAAATCACACTAAACCAACTAGCAAAGATAAGAAATAATTAAATATACAGAAACAATGGCAATCACACAATACACAAATATTTTACCCTGGAAATCCTTAATTCAGAAAACCAACATTCCTTCAACGACTCCCGCTCCTTGTTGTCTTATTAATTCATAGAATAAAGAGTTACTGACTAACCTTGGTCCACACCTAAGCCACAATCATCATACTACTCTCTTTCTTTGACACTAGAAAAACCCTATAACCAATTCCACTTACATATACATGACCATTACATACCTCTCACTTGAGATTTTCAATCACTAAGACTGTAACCTTTACAATATTACAAAATGAAATATTTATAAGACTTATTGTATGCAAAACTCTAATTCATGGCACCCAAAAACGACTACAGATCCATGCAGATGATTGGATACAATCTCATAAATCTTGGGATTTGTTACAATTGACTACTTAGTCAGCTATGAACTAGTCGACCTCCGGTCAGTTGCGTTGCTGTCGATCTCTATTCAATTGAATTCAACATTCCTATTGACTATTCAACCATTGACTATCGACTTGAATTAACTATCAGATTGAACATTCACCCAGTCGATCCATCTTGACCAAATAGTTGATTGATTGTGTTTTCATTTCAAATATTATAACAACCCAACATTTTCCCACTTGTTGTCTTCTTTCCTGATACAGGAGAACCCGAAATTTCATTCACTGACCCATGGAAGCAATGCCCATTGCCTCTCTACACCAAGAGAACTTCACAACACTCAAAAACATGGTCAAAGAGTCTGCTATGTTTTCCAAAGTGTCTACCTTCTCAAGCAACACCTTCTTGTTTTCCACCATGTCTCTCATGAAATGGTATTATACATCGATGTGCTTTGTTCTGGAATGGTAAGATGGGTTCTTTTAGAATAAAATTTCACTTTGACTATCTCAATTTATATTTATAGCTTGTTTCTCAAACCCAATCCCTAAACACAGTCTATGCAACCATACAACTTCTTTGCTTGCATGAGTGGCTGTGTGTATTCAACTTCTATTATCGACAGGGATACAACCACTTGTCTCTTACTCATCCAAATTATTTCTCCACTGAACATATTGAACACATATCCATTGGATGACCTTATTTTATCAATATCTCCAGCCCAGTTGATGTCAATAAAGCCATGTACATTCACTTCTTTGTTAGTTTTAGGTTTCGCTCGGTAACATATCACATATTATGTTGTGCCACACAAGCTAGGAACTCTCTTGACAACAATCCAATTCTCTTTCCCCGGTGTCGACATGTACTCAAATTCAAATATTGATTATAGCCACACTCCATAAATACTGATAATGTCATACTTGATTTCGGTGAGGTGAGCTCACACTCTAAGGAAATTCGCTATGAGCCTACCAACCAACTTCATTACTCAACCATGATGCTTTGCCTAGTATCCCAACTGCATTATCAAAATAAGTCTCCATGGCTTCAAAGCTAATGAATGCCAATAAATAGAATAGGTCAATTGAATGCCTCATTCCTCCTCCCTTTGATACCATAATTATTGATTGGATGTGTCTTCATCATAGGATTGGTTTTCATGTAATAAAGTTCAAAGATATTTATCTTAGGGGATGGGATGAAATTACACCACTCCATTTTTCTTAACATCCCTCTGCCAACCTGAAAGCGCCACTGTCCTTTGAATCTACTTCCTTGTTGAGGTTCCTCAAGATGTGAAGAAATGATATTTCCTTGAATTTGTATAGTTATTTCTTGATTCTTGCAACGATTCTGGTGACTGTGTTATCAATTGGAGGTTTGTTACTATTCATGAATAGTATGATAATCGAGAAATCCTCGAAGACATTCAAAACTCCCACATTTAGGGATATTATAGCCTTGGTTATTTGTTGTTGTTCCTAGACCCCATTCAAAACTCAATTCTTGAATCCCTCTGGGATAAAAAATGATTCCCTGCACACCTATGATCCCTTAGCTCATTATTTTTTTACTGGTAGTAGTAGCAAGAATATAATTTCTATTTTATTGTAGACACATGGTGTTGACATCATTTCATGTTACATCTCTTAAATGTTGTATTGTTTTTCGGATATTGTTGCAAAAACGTGTAGGTTCATATCCATATTTTTCACTAAGATAATGGGTTGCCTAGGAATATGACAGTGAATAAACTACAACAAAAGAAACAATTATGGAAGAAAACGAAGATATTAAAACATTGTGAGATTGAATATGTGATGCTAAAAGAATGGGGTGTTTCGAGATTAATTATGTTGTTAATTTTTATGTAATAATTGAATTGTATGCATATGACACAAGTGACAATGTTTTACCTAAAGGAAATGAATGATTTATTGTACTAACACAAGCATTTCCCCATGGAATTATAGTGGTAGAATACACAAAATCAAATGAGGTTGATTTGGGAGTTGGAACATAGATGACTCATGTGTTGCATTGTGCAAAGGAAGTTGAGGAGAAAGAAGAGAAAACAAATATGAGGAAAGAATGTAATCTAAGGTAGACGACATTGAAGGGACTACTTGGGTGAGATTTTTTTAACTAGCAATAATTACTTTGAACAAGGAGGTTTATATTTTTTCTAAATAAGGGGAGAATGATGCAAGGTTGATGTACTATGCCCATAAATTATGAAGAATAGGGGAATTTGACAACTTAACTACATCTTCACAAAATTATCCTCATTTGTAGAGAGACATGTATGTTTAAGTTCTCTAATTTGGGAAATAGTTGGCTAGATGTTCCAAAGTTATAAGTATGATTTTACTGTGTTACAAACTAATAAAACAAAGTTGATGCAATATGGACCCGGTATTGGAGATTAATTGAGGCATGGTCATTTTGATTTAGGAGTGTAATTGTATCACATATGTTATCCTCTTCTAGTTTATTTAGTTTATAGATATTTCTCATATATCATTCTTAACAACACCCTTTATTTTGTGCAAATTAACAGTGCCTAGATGGTAGGAATAGAAACATAACTAAGAGGATCATTTGATGATTATTCAACAACTTATCTCGAAGTGGACAACAAAAACATATATACTTTGGCCCAAATTTCTCTTACATTGATGGTAACTTTTACAATCCTTAGTTTATCACATTTCAGTAGGTCACATAAGACAAAAACTTGAAACTTAAATCCATTTATGATCGAACATGTTGCTTGGAGTTTTTTGTTCTCTATGCTTTGGTGACAATCAATAATAGAATGTAATTGATGGTATGATTATAGTATCACAGAGGGAATTTATTATAGTATCAAAAGTATAAACTAGCCATAATTTCTTTTTTAAGTCCATAACATTGGCCTCAAATCATTGAGGCACACACTTTGAGAACCATCTCCTAGGATAACAACTCAAATTTGGTAATATACACTATTAGGGACCGCAACAATGTTCGTGTAAATCCCTTAGAAAATTGACTTATTAGCCAAATGACCTGATCCAACTTAAATTATGAAGCTTTAGAGATTCTTAAGATTATATAGCTAAATGGATTGCTTCAACTACATTTCTTGTTTTGTCTATTTGACCCTCGTATGCATCCAACTTAGAAATCACACATCTTCCCTACAATTCATTTCAGGAAAAGGGAACTAAAAACAATATTTATAGGACTAAGGTTACAATCATTACTTGTGTTGATTCACTAAGTACGTATTTGAATGTTTCTCATCCTAGTTTCATGATAACCTTATACTATGTTTTATCGGGTGGATGATCAAAATCCTGTTCCTAATATACGAAAAAACAATTTTTTGATATCACTAATTGGAAATAAATATGAGATATGAAAATTAAAATAAAATTAAAGCAAACACCTCTTTATATGTTTAAAAAACATACGAATATAGCATAGTAGCCACTCTCCCCTACTTGGCCAGTTTTGAGTGACAAACATTTCTTGAAGTCATTTTTTTGTGGCCTTATCCTAGAGGAACAATAGTTCTTTACCTTTTGCGTTATTAAGTTTACAGAGTTTTGTAAAAAAATGTTCCCAAGTTTCTTTGCAAATAAAATGAGGCCACATAGATTTTATCTTTTATGGAATGTTAGCAGAGTTTATTTTTTTAGAACTATTGTCTCTATTTCACCTTAAATTTTCTTCCATACTTTCGGGACTAGATTTTTCACACCAATCATTTCCATATTCAAAATTCTACACTTATATTGTAGTTTGTTTGTGTTTTTTTGGAACATTTTCAAAATCCAAATTCAGATAATTCTTTGATAATATATCATTTAATCCTCTTAATGTTTTTAAAAACTTTTCTCTTACATAGTCCCTTTTTACATTACTTGCACCATCAAAATTTACCTCGACGTTCTTGGTCCCTTTTGAAATAAAGACAAAATATTTCTTGTTTCATTTATAACCATCTCTTCAACATTTTGGTTTTAAGCTTGTCAATGATGCCCAACTAATATCAACTATGGTAAAAAATGGTAGATGTGGTTTGTGGTCATTTTGTTTTATGGGGTGATTTTGTTAGGGGTCATAATGTGTTAAGGGGTGATTATGTTAGGGGTGATAGGGGCTAGGGTAAAGTGTGTTTGCAGTCATAATAGTTTTGCAGTCATAATAGTTAGGGTAAAAATGTATTATTGGATTAGTGTGTTTGGGGATCAATGTTGTCAAGGCCATATAGTGTCAGGGGTAATTATGTCAAGGTTCATCAAGATTAAGGGGTATCTTATCTTTAAGGTCACGATCATTACCGATTATAATTTATTAGGGGGCCAATGTATTTGAACTCATAATGTGTTAGGAAGTAATTAAATCAAGGGTCATAAAGGTCAAGAATCATAATATATTAGGGTGTTAGTGTATTTGGGTAATAATGCACTAAGGGGGTTAGTGTATTTAGAGTCATAGGGTATTAAGGAAGTGATTGCATTAGGGGTTAAGGGTCAAAATATACTAGGGGGTTAGTGTGTTCATGATAATATTTTTAGGGGGTTAATGTCTTTAGGGTCACAATGTGTCAAGGGGTGAACATGTTGAGGTAAATAGGGATTATAGGGTATATTGCATTCACGATCATACTTGGGGGTTATTGTATATTAGGAGGTTAATGCATTTGAGGTCATAAGGTGTTAAGGAGTGATTGTGTCAGGGGTCATAAGGTGTTAGGGGGTGATTGCATCAAGGGTCATAGGGGTTAAGGTTCAAGTTGAATAAGGGGTTCAATGTGTTCAAGGTCATACTGTATTGGAGGGCTAATGCATTTGGGTCATAGTGCGTCAAGGGGTGATAATGTCATGGTGACTTGCAAAATGTCATGGATATTCCACTAGATAGTTGTGCACAACAAATATTAAATTCTACTACAAAACACTATGAGGTTATACTATATTATGAAATGTTTTCTTATGATTAAAATATAATATTACAACCACATCGCTCAAATATTGTAATAAACTGAGAATATAAGAGAAAAGACACAATAGGAAAATAAGCACACCATCAACACAATGAATGCAATATTTTCCCTAGGTTAGCAGATGTGAGAAAACTAAGAAGAAGATGAGAATTGTACCATGCTAATTTATTATCATGCATATACTGGAAGATACAAAGAAAGACAAACTCACTTTGGAGTTATAATAAACACCATGGCATGTGAATAGTCACTATATGGTATTCTTCTTATTTTTCTCTACTAATTAATACCACTTATTTGCTTTGCTCAGGTATGGAGAAACAAATCATTACAATAGGAATGAAACCCCTTCCCTTCCTTGTAGCTTAGTTTTTAATATGTCTTGATAGTCATCTAGGGTTAGGGTTGGCACTTTGTCATTCCCCAACTCATAACTATGGTTAGGGTTTTGGAACCTCTAGAAAATTTTGATAGTCCGCATGTGACTATTTCCACATGTGTGAGTTGGAAATTAACATGGTATATACTTGGTATTGTGGTGGTCAAAGCACATGCCAATTTGTGGGAAGAATAACTTCATCATAGGGACTCCAATTGAAGTGCTCTTTAGACCATTGTAAATCTCTTGACATGTAGAGCAACATCAAGGGGATAAGAAATTTGTTCACAAACTTTTAACCATAAAAACAATAACTTAATGCCTTAAACTGGGTCCAAAAGTTTCAAGGACCCAAATCACCAAAATATGATCTAATATTAAGATGGGACAGACAAGGCCATGACTATGATTTTCCATCCCAAAATGTACCTAAAAATGTGACAAATTATATAGTGATTTATTTCACATCACAAGGGATGACTGTGTTGGGGTCAGAGTGATTGACAATTATGGTATATTAGGGTGTTAGTGTTTTTGGGTGATTTCATTAAGGGTCATAGGGGTTAAGGTTCAAAGTATATTAACGAGTTAGTGTGTTTGAGTTTATTATGTGTTAGGGGATCATAGGGGTTAAGGGTCATGACTTATTAGGTTGTTACTAATTTAGGGAGATAAGGGTTAAGGTTTAATTGGGTTAGGCGATTATGAGGTCTAGGGGTTTGTGGGTCAACCATTGTTAATGATAGTTTATATAGTTAACAATGGTCAATGATGACTAGTAGTTTACTAGGGTAAGTGGGTAATGACGTTAGTAGATTAACAGATTTGAGGTTTGTGCGTAAATGTGGTAAATATGGTAAAAAATGGTTAATATGGGCAATTATGGTTAAAGTGGTCAATATAGTTAAGACAGTTAACCATGGTTAATATGGTCACCAATGGTTAACCACAATCAAGGGTTAATTGATAGTGGTTCCTGTTGAATTATGATGACTTATGTTAATTGATAGTAATAATTAGTGATCATGTGTCGATATAGGTTAGTAGTTTAAGTGATTAATGTGAGTGGGTCGGTGTGGTTAATATGGTCAACCATCATGGATCATATGATGATTTGGTTATAGTTTATTTCGAGGTTAGTGTGTTCATGATCATAATGTGTTAATGGGTGACTGAGTTAGGAGTCATAGTGTGTTAATGGGTGATTGTGTTGGGGGTCATGGGTTAAGGTATGTAATTTCATAGAAATTAGAGGGAATTTTATCATAGATCAAAAGGGTTAAGGGATATATTGTGTCTAGGGTCACATGGTTAGGGGTCTTGACGTCTTAAGGGGTTTGCATGGTTGGGGGTCATAGTGTGTCCAAAGATGATTATGTTAGGGGGTGTAGTGGGTACAAGGTCATAATGCTTAGGGGATGATTATACGAGGGTGTTGACACATGCAAATGTTCTGATTCAACTTTGAGTCAACTTTTACATGGAACTCATTATGTGAAAATGCCCAAATAAGAGTCTCCACCCTTAAGATGACTCCTCCAGTTGGTGGTGTTGGTTTACCATTTTTTAAAAAGTTTATATTCTAATTTTTGTTTCAATAAGGTTTGTTTTGGGGGGTTTTGAGTACACAAACAAATGTATATTTGAAATAAAAATAATGAGATTTTTAAGTTCAATTAAGGGAATCAATGAAGTCGCTCATAAATTGAAATACACATTTATATCATTTTGCAATTTTGAATTCACTATATTTATAAAAACCAACAAATAGAAAATGTACATTCATCAATTCACTATGCATTAGTTAAACATAAATTAAGTATAAGACTTAATCACATTCATATGCAAATATCCACACATGAACAATGAAGGAATGTAATAAACAAATTACAAAATTCTTCACCACAAATCTATGTGACTATATTAAATCCACCCAATGGGAGCTTGAAACTTGGATTACCCAATACTCCTCCCAAGTTCCACCCACATTCCCCCCCCTTTACATTATCTCCAAACTATAATATATAGGAGAGTTTCATGAAGGATTTTTGAAAATGCACCTCTTCACATTCCTCCTCGACTCTTCGCATACTCCCTTATTTTATGATATGATAATTGTAATTCAAAATATTTATTAAATACAACATTTGCATTCAATGATCTTACAAATTCAAACTTATCTCAGATTGTTGGAGGAGGTTTTGGAGTCTTGATTATTGAACTAGACATAAGAAAGTAGAAGATTTCCCATAGGTCAGGTTGACACTATATTTTTCGCTATTTGTAGAAGTCGAGGAGAGCAACCTTGACATGAGTT
>ML779738.1:346667-362574 GCA_009831015.1 Picea engelmannii | reverse complement strand
AGGAGCTCTAGGAGAGGGTAGGTATCCTTCCTCTGTTTCCATAGGATCTATGCCTCTATTATTGGTGCATGTTCCACTGCAAAATCAATCCTCTTGAGGTAGCATTCCACCCCCAACAAAAGATGCAAAAGCCATGGGTTGGGGATTGATCTAAGCCTTCAGCCGATGACTTTAAGATTCCATGCCATCCATTCTCTAGTTGAGAGCAATAAGATCTATCTCTATTTCCTAAATTTTTACTATGGACAAATTGGCTAAAGCCTGCTCGAAATCCCCAAATTTACTAGAAAGATGGTGCAAAGCTGAACTATTTTCCTGGGTGATTTCTTCATGGCCCTTGATAAATTGTTTGAAATCACTCCAGGATGGCTCCATAATTGGGGACCGTAACAAAATAGAATGAAATACCCAATGCTTCATAATACCCAGATCACGATCCCAAGAAATTGCCAAAGAACAATTGCGATGAAGATATTTTAGGATAATATGACCATGATACTTACCAGAGTCTGAGTTCAGGAAATAGAAGGTCACAAAGGCCTAGGAATCAACCACATCAAAAATATAGAGGATGCTGAAATATCACACCAAATCCGACTGGCCTGACTAAAAAAAAACACAAAATCCAACAAAAAAATCCGTTCTTCACTAAACTCGAACCTCCTCCAGGATAAATCGTTCATTGCAACTAAAAAACCATTGTCACAAACCCTTCCGGCGGGCGAAATGACTAGCTCATAATCCATTTCACTCTCTTAAAAAATTGCATGCCATACATTCAAATTATATCTTGCACAAGAGAATTTAATCCCTAAGTGTGTGAGGGGAGGAGCACGTAGCCAAAGAGAAACCACTTGCCAACCCATGGGCAAGAAAAATGAAAGGGGATTAAGCATTAAGGTATGAATTGGACACCCCTTAACCCATTCACCACAATTTCTCCCTTAGACATCCTAGCTCCTTCCTTGGCCCTTTGGTCAGCTAGGGAGTTCAAATATCTCTTGACATGGTGTATTTTTAACTCGTCAAGATTGTGCTCAAAGCGATAATATGAGAGATTATACCATTGAAAATATTACTTCTAGATTGAGTTGTTTTGACAACCGCTCATACCACCATCACCGAGTCTCCAAATACTACAATTTTGGTGATATTCCAATCCTTTGCGATGCTCAAACCCTGGAGAAGAGCATATGCTCCAGGAGTGATTTTTGAGGCTTCCACTAGTCCCCACGAATAATAAGTGAAACTATTCCCTCCGAGATCAAGAAGACTCCCACCAATGCCTCCCACCCCAGGATTATTCCCAGAATCACCATTAAAGAATAGAGAATAAAACCCAAACTACTTTAACCATTCTAAGAATTCCACCTTGGTTTTCCTTATGGACCACTTTGGAATGGAGATCCATTTACCTAAAGAGAGGAGAGGGGAAATAACATGGGAGAACAATTTTGTCCAAAATATTTCATAATTTTCTAGACTCGGATATTGTTTGAGAGATCGAATGTGCATATAATCCATGCATAAGTAGATGGATTTAATTTATGTTTGTTTGGGAGGAATTGCTTTGTCCCGAAAAATACTCTTATTCTGAGCCAACCAAATTGTCCAACACATGTATTTTGGAAAAAAACCATCCACAATATTTTAAGCTGAGGTTTTTGATGGAAGCTACCTCTATAATTATTTTCCTAGCCGGTGAAAAATATTGAACGTCATTAGGCCAATCCATTAGAATCAAGTTTTCCCCTAGACCAAGGCCCCATGCCTGTTTGGAATAACTGCATTGGACGAAAAAATGTTGAATTCCTCGTGTTGATGACATAGGGCGCACCAATATGGACCTAGAATTCTCCTCTTCTTAAGATTTTCATCAGTTAGAATTTTGCAATGGACTAGGAGCCAAATAAAGGAGTTAATATTGGGCATCCCATCAGGGTGCCACACCATCTTACACAACTTAGAACAGGGGAAGGAAGACCGATTTTCCTGGAGGATCTTAAAACCTTTACAAACTGTGTACTGGGAGTATCCCAACCCCTCGCGTCTTTATCATCCAAACTTCTAGTTGCCCATCCACGTAGTGCATTAATGAAAACCAAATTGAGAGGATCCAAATGGTAAGGGAGAATATCTAGATTCCAACCAGACCAACATCCAGTTACACCATCCCACTTGGAAATATCAAACAACCTGATTATACCATTGTCTTGCATCCAATTGCATAGAGGGGTGAGATCAACATGATGGGAGAGTCACTCTTGATTCAATATGAGGTCGTCCCATATTTTTATTAATTTTCCATTCCCAAGAACCTAATTAAGTTTACTACTGATTATGGGCAGAGTTGAAATAAGGAGGTTGAATATTGAAGAGCCTTTGGGCATTTGAGGGGGATTTTCCATGCAACAAAAATGGGAGCCATAGATTTTTTTTTTCCATATTACCTGTTTCCACCAAAGTAGCTTGCCAGATATGAGTTTCCATAAAAAATTCACCCCCATAATTGTATTCATTAATTTTGGATCCTGTTGAAAATCAGATCTGTTAAGACCGGAACAACAACCTCATGAGGACATTAGTCCCCATTCGTTTTTAGAGAGTTGGTTCTCCTCTTTGGCTAAAAGATATATTTTTGAATATCTTGGATTAGTGAGAGTGCTAGGCAACAAACCCCAAATCTTTATTTCTTGGATTTATATGAAAATGATTCTTCAATAACCCAATATGATATTTATGTGCAACGAAAGTCTTTTTACAATAAAAAATGATTTAAGGAGGGCTTCAACATCAAAATTAAATTGTGATCAACATCACACACAATCTTCTTAATAGTATATAAACACATCCATATCTTCTTCATGAGAAATATGAGAGAATGATTTGATCATCTCAAAGAATTTTAATAGAGTACTGCAATTAGTAATAAAAGAGAAATTGATAGGTCAACCTCAAATGTCTCATACTTAAAACTCAAAGTTACAAGATACAATTAAGATCAATCCCGAAGCAATTCTTTGTGGAGTTTATTCATGAGAAATGTTCTTCATTACAAAAAAATTGACAGCCATGTATGTGGCTGCAAATACTCCATGATCATATAAGAAAAGTTTGTAGAAGAATACAAGAAAAACACTCAATAACTCATCCTTGTGCCAAACTCTGAGATTCAAGCATAAAGCTATGAGAAGTGGTGTAGAAGAATAGAAAGAATGGAGAAGATGGAGATTTATTTCTTTTGATAAGAATCTTGATTGAGTATCCATGGGTGTACCTTCTTCTTCCTCTAATATTCTACCCTGCCCCTCTGACAATACTGATTATTGGACCACTTGATGAAGCCTCTCTTTTCTTTTTAAGAAGAGATTTTCTAACTACTTGAGTAGTTAGGATTTTCTTCCTCTCTTGAAATTCCCATACATGTTTCTTATTGAAACATTCCATTTAATTAGTGTCTCATTAATTCCTCATTAATGAAATTATATCATCAATATATACATATCTAAAATGGATCCCTTTCCCGTTTTAATAAAAGTTTTTAAATAAACTTATATTTTCACAATTTAATTAATTTCCCATTTAAAATAGGAGGGATGTGTTTTAATTTTCCAGGAATGATAATCAATTTTTTAGCCATGTAAATCACTTCTAATGTGATGTTGATCGTCTTATATTTCCAACGATATAAATTTTGTGCAAATCTGTCACCCGGGTTTCAAGATACGAGCTTGTGAAGTTGAGTTGTCACACATGCCCATTAAAAATGCAGCTGACTTATATTTTAATTTCTAAGAAAAATGTATCATCTTTCAGCACTTGAAACATGTAAAACCATATTCTACTTCGAAATATCTTTCCAACGTTATAAATTTTGCGTGATTGCGACATCTGGAGCTCAAGTTATGGTCTCTGCAAGATCAATACTCAACCACCGTCGATCAAAATTGATGGGCAAATGTGGGCCCTTGGATGAATTTTGTGCTTCCATTCATAAAATTCAACTTTTTGGTTTAAAAGTATATCCCACATGCATTGGGATATTATATTCTTCATGATATATAATACTAAGTGTTTGATACACTTAGCAAGAAACACGAGAAGATAATAAATTATGGAGCTTGGAGGATTCGGCCCTTGGAAAATTGTCCAATAAAATAATAATTTTTTGGAATCCAGTCATCATCCTCATCATGCCATGCCATCAATGAGTCATGCCCATGTGTCATCACATGAATGGTCCACATCATCGCCACGTTTCATCACATGGTTTTCTGCCATGTATCACGATCCTCAACTTACCATGTGTCATCATTTGATTGGCTACCATGTCATTGCCATGTGTAACCACTTAACATTTTTCACGTGTCACCTCATGGTTGGTTGCCACATGTCATGACCTCATTCATTTCCATGTGTCATATTATCATTCCCTGATTTTCATTCCTTGGAAGAGCTTTGAGAATTTTGCTAAGTATGGGATATGGGACAAGAGGGGAGGAGGGAGAGGTGGGTTGGAGGGTTTGCGGGTTCGTAGGGGTGAGGGAAGGGAGGTGAGTGAAGTTAACCATGAAATTTTTGTAAACCTGCCAACCCATAGTTGGAAGAGTGATCTAAAAAAACTCAAGTATAGAAGGGCGGTCGGTTAGACTCACGAGCATCAAAAGAATGGGACATTTGGGAATCCGTGATCCGCAATGAGAATAAAAGTTAAGTGATGGTCGAAGTGTGGAACATGGATTTTGAAGTGTACTTTGAAGGCTGCAAAAACGGGAAGGAAAATGTTTGAACCCACGTACCCGTGAATTTGAAGAAAAATCTAAGTGTTGGGTAGTGTGGAAGAGGGGTGAAGAGAGAAGAGGGTAACACTTAGAAAATTTTCTAAGTGTGGGTTAAAGAGAAAAGATGATCCAAGATAATCCCAAGTTCCAATAAATGAAAGGCTCCATTATGGTTCTGAAAGATGGAAATGGTTCCAAGACGTGGTATGTTTATCTGAAAATGATCATGGTTCCACAAATTCTTATTTCCAAGAAAATTAGTTTTTCCACATGGACGACGTGTTATTTTCTATTTTAAAACTTCAAACCTGGATATCTTGAACATACAAACTCAGATTTTCAGTCCAAAAAATGCGTGATGAAGTTGAGAGTGAGGGATGCAGAATGAACTTATAAAAGTTCAAAAAATATCTTCTTTTGATATCAATGCTTTTATGAATCAAAGAGAGGGAAAATATAGATGACCAAATTTTGGTCAACAACTGGATCCAACTGTGGGACTATGGCCCCCTATGGGTTGCTGAGAACACCATAATCTCAAGACTAACTGCCTTCTCCATTGGGATATGGATTAATTTTCAAAATTAACTCTTATAATTCTTCTTCTTTCATGGATTTATCTGCAAAATTCAATACAAAGACTGTCTTATTATGTTAAACTGAATTAAAGAACCAAAATAAGTACATACATGATCTACCTACCCTAAATTACTTGAAAGAAGAGGCACCTTAGGTGTAGGAAGATTTCCAATGGATCCATTCAAGCATTGATATGATTTGTGGAATAAACTCCAAAATTCCGAGATATGTTGGGACTTGTATCAATGAATTAGGGGCACTCTCAATATATACTGGAGAAAAATTATACCAAGTATGGTGAAGATTTGATTGCGTTGTTTGGGCAACAATAATCTGGAAGCATAATTCAATAAAATCAATTCTTGACCGAGGAGTTTTCGACATAAGAACGCATTCATCCTTTTCTTTATTTACAACAACTTCCAATGTTCTTGATTCATCAAAAATCTCTTAAAAATATTCTTCTTTCTTGTAAAGGTGATATTGTTCATTATTCTTCTCAAGATTTATTTCTTCTATCAAATTTTCTTGCTGCAAGTTCTCTTGTGATGTTTCATCATCTATTACAAGGTTGAAATCTTCTTGTTTATTTGGTGGAGGCTCCTCAATTTCATTTTCAAATTTGTTGCTCAAAATGTCTTCATATGGAGTACATAGGAGACTGAAATTTTCTTCTTGTAATTTGGAATTTTCATCTTCCTTTTCAGCAACATGACTTGACTTAGGAATTTCATCCACACTTTGATTAGATTTTTCTTTAAAATTGGGACTTCGTTATATTTCTTCCATATGAGAGAGGATGGGTGGGCAACAATATTTAAAACATAAAAGAAAACATATCAATGCACTTTTGGGATGAACTTTTCTGCAAATGAATCTTCTAACACATCCCAACTAGTAATGGAGTTAGTCATTAATGAACTATACCATTCAAGAGAATCCTCTGATAGAGTTTGTAGGAATAATCTACATGTAACATTGTCTTCAGTGAGGTTGAAATCATAACATGTACATTTAAAATTAATCAAGTGTTTCTCTACATCTTCTGAAGCATCCCCAAAGAATGTAGAAAAAATTTCAATAGGAATATTGGGCATTTGAAAGTCTATTTCTGGTATATTTAGAGGGGTATTATGAAATCACCTCCTTCTTTGAGTATTTCTCTCTTTTGTTGAGTCTTGCAAAGCCATCGATGGGAATGGTGAAGAATATAAAGAAGCATTATAACATGAATGAAACCCTTCATTTTGAATTTTTTCAATGGAGTTTCCAGGGAGTTCATTCTCTCGAATCTTTGGAGCTTCTCATTTCTTTTTTAAATTACAAAAAAGGTGATCCATGCTTAAAATAAGCAACAATTTTCTTGAATATTCTTCTCGAAACTTTGAGCCATGGAGATTTTTGGTTCCTCAAATATCTTGAAAATAAATCAATACCCAGTATGGTCCAAAAATGTTGAAGATCGGATCTGTCAAGACCGAAACAACAACCTCATGAGGACATTAGTCCCCATTCATTTTTAGAGAGGTGGTTCTCCTCTTTGGCTAAAATATATATCTTTGAATATCTTGAATTAGGGAGAGTGCTAGGCAGCAAACCCAAAATCTTTATGTTGTACAGGATAAGTCAACTGAGAGGGGGGGGGGTGAATTAGTTGTATAAAATTTCTTTCATTTTTTAAGAAGATTACTTATTAATCAATAAATCATGCCTTTAACATTTAACTTGTAGTAATACATTTAACGAACAAATATACAATCACATAAATGAAACAGTGACACAGTGATTTTTCATGAGGAAACCCAAAAGGGAAAAAAACCTATTTTTCTTATGAATGAAAGACAAGCTCCAACTCCTCTTTACATTCTTATTTTATTTGAGCTACAACACAGATGAGGCTACTACCTCTGTTTCTTCAGTACCTACTGAATGGAAGCTACAACTCCCAGATGTACAAGCACCAACTTGTACATGAGACTTTTATAGTCTCCTCTTGCTCCTCCCTACCACCCTGAAATAATTCTCTGTCACTAAGAACCTACAAACCAACTCTTTATCTTCTCTGTCAAAGATTAAGCATTCAAATCCTCTATGCACAATTCGTTCTTGACCAGACCACTTAGATTTATCAATCTGTGTATGTGTCTTCCCTCCTCTGTCTTTTCTCTTCCTCAAAGTTTACAGAGCCATATATCTCCCATAATCCTCTCTCTTTATCTTTTCTTGCAACATTCACTTTATATATCTTCCTGTATCATCAGTGCATACAATTGAACCCTCAGGCTTCAAATAACCAGTTACAATAATTGAATAACTTCCTTAAAGTAATTCTTATTGGCCAAGGCATCAATATGAACAATATCCACATGATCAATTTAAACATTTAACCAGCACCGTTCGATGAACATACGACTGTTTTAATTTTTCAGCACAGAATAACCCTTGAGCGCTTTGGAAAACCACTTGTGCTAAACCGTGTGTCCATTGGCCATGACCACAGGTTAATCGAAATGCATTTCACATTTCGTCATTTCGGTAATCCTATGTCGAAGAATCTTGACACTACAAGTTGTGAATCCTGAAATAGAGCTTAGCTTCGTGCTAGCTCCTACCTCTCACATGACCATTGGCGGTAACCACTGCCTTCACCAAAAAGACGCTTCGCATTTCGACATTTCGGCATTCCTTTGGTGAAGTGTTTCGACACTCCAACTCCCGGTATCTGAAACCTACACCAAAAGGTGTTTTTTCACATTTCGGGATTTCGACACTTTAACATTCCTGTGGTGAAGTGTTTCGACACTTCCAACTCCCGGTATCCGAAACTTTGAAATGGAGTCAGATCAATGATCTGGTATTTCGACGTTTTTCATTTTGCAACTTCGGGAATCTTGTGATGAAGAGTCTCGACTCTTGACTCCTCCAACTCCCGGTATGAAACTCTGAAATGGAGTTTAAGTCGTGGTTTCGCATTTTGACATTCGGGACTTCATGATGTTGAATTTTTTGCTTACCATGCAAAAATCCCAAAATAGAAACTCCTCGAATCCCAAAATAGAAACTCCCAGAATCATGTGACGTGTGTCCCTTTTGGTATTTCGGCATTCGAGACTTCGTGATGTTGGATTTTTTGCTTACCAGGCAAAAATCCCGAAATAGAAACTCCCAGAATCCCGAAATAGAAACTCCTGGAGTGACAATCTCTGAAATTGACGATCTCCGAAATTCAAGCTATGCCTGTGCAAACTGATCCACGGTGCATGTGCAAACTGACCAACAAACTCCCCCTTTGGAATTTTAAAGTTTGACATTAATAACAAAAACAAGTCCTGTGCAAACTGTGCAAACTGTGCAAACTGCAATCCCTGCCAACACTTTATTGCTTGGATTTATATGAAAATGGTTCTTCAATAACCCAATATGATCTTTATGTGCAACAAAATTCATTTTACATTAAGAAAAGATTGAAGGAGGGCTTCAACATCAGAATTAAATTGTGATCAACATCACATAATATCTTCTGAATAATATATAAACACATCCATATCTTCTTCATGAGAAATATGAGAGAATGATTTGATCATCTTAAATAATTTTAATAGAGTACTGCAATTAGTAATAAAAGATAAATTGATAGGTCAAACTCAAATATCTCATACTTAAAACTCAAAGTTACAAGATACAATTAAGATCAACCCCGAAACAATTCTTTGTGGAGTTTATTCATGAGAAATGTTCTTCATTACCAAAAATTTGACAACGATGTATGTGGCTGCAAATACTCCATGATCATACAAGAAAATTTTGTAGAATAATACAAGAAAAACACTCAACAACTCAACCTTGTGCCCAACTCTGAGATTCAAGCATAAAGCTATGAGAAGTGGTGTAGAAGAATAGAAAGAATGGAGAATATGTAGATTTCTTTCTTTTGATTAGAAGATTGATTGTGTATCCATGGCTCTACCTTATTCTTCTTCTTATCTTCTACCTTGCCCCTCTGACAATACTTATCATTGGACCCCCTGATGAAGCCTCTCTTTTCTTTTTAAGAAGAGATTTTCTAACTACTTGAGCAGTTAGGGTTTTCTACCTCTCTTGAAATTCCCGTACAAGTTTCTTCTTGAAACATTCCATTTAATTTGTGCCTCATTAATTCCTCATTAATGAAATTATATCATCAATATATACATATCTAAAATGGGTCCCTTTCCTTTTTTAATAAAAGCTTTTAAATAAACTTATATTTTCACAATTTAATTAATTTCCCATTTAAAATAAGAGGACAGTGTTTTAATTTTCTAGGAATGACAATCAAATTGTTGGCCATGGAAATCACTTCTGATGTTATCTCCATCGTCTTATATTTCCAAAGATATAAATTTTGTGCAAATCTATTGCCTGGATCTCAAGATATGAGCTCGTGAAGTTGAGTTATCAAGCAGGACCATTAAAAATGAAACTGACTGATATTTTATTTTCTAAGAAAAAATTATCAAATTTCAACACTTGAAACCTATACCCCCATCTTCTACGTCGAAATATATTTCCAACGGTATAAATTTTGCGCGATTCTGACATTCGGAGCTCGATTTATGGCCTCCGCAAGATCAACACTCAGCCACCATCGATCAAAATTGATGGGCAAATGTGGGCCCTAGGATGAATTTCTTGCTTCCCTTCATAAAATTTGACTTTTTTGTTTAAAATTCTATCCCATGTGCATTGGGATATTAAATTATTCATGATATATAATACTAAGTGTTTGATACACTTAAGAAGAAACACGAGGAGAGAAGAAATTATGGAGCTTGGAGGATTCGACGTTTGAATTTTTTTTGAATAGAATAATATTTTTTTGGAATCCAGTCATCATCCTCATCATGCCATTTCATCAATTAGTAATGCCCATGTGTCATCACGGGAATGGTCCACATCATCACCACATGTCATCACACGGTTTTTTTCCATGTGTCACGATCCTTAGCTTACCATGGGTCATCATTTGATTGGTTGCCATGTCATCGCCATGTGTAACCACTTAACAATTTCCAAGTGTAACCTTGTGGTTGGTTTCCACATGTCATGACCTTGTTCATTGCCATGTGTCATATTCTCTTTTGTTGGTTTTCATGCCTTGGAATAGCTTTGAGAATTTGGCTAAGTATGGGAGATGGGACAAGAGGGGAGGAGGGAGAGGTAGGTTGGAGGGTTTGCGGGGGTGAGGGAAGGGAGGTTTGCGAAGTTAACCATGAAATTTTTGTAAACCCACCAACTCAAGGTTGGATGAGTGATCCAAAAAAACTTAAGTATAGAAGGGTGGTTGGTCGGATTCACGAGCATCAAAAGAATGAGACATTTAGGAACCCAGGATCCACAATGAGAATAAAATTTAAGTGATGGTCGAAGTGTAGAACACAGAATTTGAAGTGCAATTTGAAGGTTGTGGAAAAGGGAAGGAAAATGTTTGAACCCGCGTACCTGTGAATTTGAAGAAAAATCTAAGTGTTGAGTAGTGTGGAAGAGGGGTGAAGAGAGGAGAGGGTAACACTTAGAAAATTTTCTAAGTGTGGGTTAAAGAGAAAAGATGATCCAAGATAATCCCAAGTTCTAAGAAATGAAAGGTTCCATTATGGTTCCGAAATATGGACATGGTTCCAAGATTTGGTATGGTTATTTGAAAATGATCATGGTTCCACAAATTATTATTTCCAAGAAAATTAGTTTTTCCACATGGAAGAAGCGTTATTTTCTGCTTCAAAACATCAAACCTGGATATCTTGAGCATACGAATTTGGATTTCCGATCCAAAAAATGTGCGATGAATTTGATACTGAGGGATGCAGAATGAACGTACAAAATTTCAAAAAAAATCTTCTTTTGATATCAATGCTTTTATGAATCCAAGAGTGGGAAAATATAGATGACCAATTTTTTGTCAAATACTGGCTTCAACTGTGGGACAGTGACCCCCTATGGGTTTCTAAGAATAACTGAATCTCAAGACCAACTGCCTTCTCCATTGGGATATGGAGTCATCTTCAAAATGAACTCTTATAATTCTTCTTGTTTCATGGATTTATCTTCAAACTTCAATACAAAGACTACCTTATTATGAAAAATTGAATTGAAGAAACAAAATATGTACATACATGATCTACCTACCCTAACTTACTTGAAAAAAAGGGGCACCTTAGGTGTAGGCATATTTCCAATGGATCCACTCAAGCATTGATCTGATTTGTGGAATGAACTCCAAAATTCTGAGATATGTTGGGACTTGTATCAATGAGTCAGGGGCACTCTCAATATGTACTGGAGAAAATTTGTACCAATTATGGTAAAGATTTGATTGCGTTGTTTGGACAACAATACTCTGGAACCATAATTCAATAAAATCAATTCTTGGATGAGGATTTTTCTACATAAGAATGCATTCATCCTTTTCTTTATTTACAATGACTTCCAAGGTTCTTGATTCATCAAAAATCTCTTAAAAATATTATTCTTTCTTGTAAAGGTGATCTTGTTCATCATTCTTCTCAACATTCATTTCTTCCATCAATTCTTCTTGCTGCAAGTTCTCTTGTGATGTTTCATCATCTATTACAAGGATGAAATCTTCTTGTGTATTTGGTGGAGGCTCCTTAATTTCATTTTCAAATTTTCTGCTTGAAATGTCTTCATATGGAGTATATAGGAGACTGAAATTTTCTTCTTGTAATTTGGAATTTTCATCTTCCTTTTCAGCAACATGACCTAACTTAGAAATTTCATCCACTCTTTGATTAGATTCTTCTTTAAAATTGGTGACTTCGTTTTCGTGCTTCCATATGGGAGAGGATGGGTGGGAAACAACATTTAAAACATCAATAAAAACAGATGAATCCACTTTTGGGATGAATTTTCTGCAAATGAATCTTCTAACACATCCCAGCTAGTAATGGAGTTAGGCATTAATGAACTATACCATTCAAGAGCATCCTCTAGTAGAGATTGTAGGAATTATTTGCATGTAACATTGTCTTCAGTGAGGTTGAAATCATAACATGTACCTTTAAAATTAATCAAGTGTTGCTCTGCATCTTCTGAATCATCTCCAAAGAATGTAGAAAAAAATTCAATAGGAATATTGGGCATTTGAAAGTCTATTTCTGGTAGATTTAGAGGGGTATTATGAAATCACCTCCTTCTTTGAGAATTTCTCTCTTTTGTTGAGGCTTCCAAAGCCATCAATGGGAATGATGAAGAATATAAAGAAGCATTATGACATGAATGAAACCCTTCATTTTCAATTTTTTCAATGGAGTTTTCAGGGAGCTCATTCTCTCAAATCTTTGGTGCTTCTTGTTTCTTTTTGAAATTACAAAAAATGTGAGCCATGCTTAAAATAAGCAACAATTTTCTTGAATCTTCTTCTTGAAACTTTGAGCCGTGGAGATTTCTCGTTCCTCAAATATCTTGAAAATAAATCGGTCCCTAGTATGGTCGCCAAAAATGTTGAAGATCGAATCTGTCAAGACCAGAACAACAACCTCGTGAGGACATTAGTCCCCCTTCATTTTTAGAGAGGTGGTCATCCTCTTTGGCTAAAATATATATCTTTGATTAGGGAGAGTGGTAGGAAACAAACCCCAAATCTTTATTACTTGGATTTATATGAAAATGGTTCTTCAATAACCCAATATGATCTTTATGTGCAACAACAATCTTTTTACAATAAGAAAAGATTGAATGAGGGATTCAACATAAGAATTAAATTATGATCAACACCACACACAATATTCTTAATAGTATATAAACGCATCCATATCTTCTTCATGAGAAATATGAGAGAATGATTTGATCATATGAAATAATTTTAATAGAGTACTGCAATTAGTAATAAAAGAGAAATTGATAGGTTAACCTCAAATATCTCATACTTAAAACTCAAAGTTACAAGATACAATTAAGATCAACCTCAAAGCAATTATTTGTGGAGTTAATTCATGAGAAATGTTCTTCATTACAAAAAAATTGACAGCCATGTATGTGGTTGCAAATACTCCATGATCATACAAGAAACGTTTGTAGAAGAATACAATAAAAACACTCAACAACTCAACCTTGTGTCTAACTCTGAGATTCAAGCATGAAGCTATGAGAAGTGGTGTAGAAGAATAGAAAGAATGGAGAATATGGAGATTTATTTCTTTTGATCAGAAGCTTGATTGTGTATCCATGGTTGTACCTTTTTCTTCCTCTGATCTTCTGCCTTGCCCTGCCCCTTTGACAATATTGATTATTGGACCCCTTGATGAAGCCTCTCTTTTCTTTTTAAGAAGAGATTTTCTAACTACTTGAGTAGTTAGGGTTTTCTTCCTCTCTTGAAATTCTTGTACAAGTTTCTTCTTGAAACATTCCATTTAATAATATAATAATATAATACTAAGTGTTTGATACACTTAGCAAGAAACACGAGAAGAGAAGAAATTATGGAGCTTGGAGGATTCGACTCTTAGAAAATTGTTGAATAAAATAATATTTTTTGGAATCCAGTGATCATCCTTGTCATGCCATGTCATCAATGAGTCACACCCATGTGTCATCACGAGAAAGGTCCACATCATCGCCACATGTCATCACAAGATTTTATGCCATGTGTCACGATTCTCAACTTACCACGTGTCATCATTTTATTGGCCTCTTGTACAAGCATAATGTTCTCTATAATCTTCCTTTCTTGCATGATGAACCCCCCTTGATTAGTCTAAATTATTTTGGGAAGGAATTTTTTGAGGCGACATGAGATGATTTTGGTTAAGGTCTTATAGGACGAATTTTACAGCGACATGGGTATGAATTTGGAGAATGAGGAAGGGTTAGATTCTTTGGGAACAAGGGATAAGAATGAAGAGTTAGTATTTCCCTCTAACCTGAAGGAATTATGAGTGTAACACAACATTACTTTAAATCATATTTGACTAAATCCCAGAAATGCATGTAGAAGGATATAGGAAGCGAAAGGGAAAGGGGCCATAATCCGTAATAGTACATAAGTGAGGGGAAATAGGTTTGTGGTATGAGGTTAGAGAGGGTAAAATGAAGTATTTTAAGGAGGGGGAAGCAACAAGAAATGAGCTATGAACGGGAAACCTATCTAGGCAGGTCGCAATGTGACTTGGACAAAACCTATTTTTCGACAATGTAAATTTGTCTTATACCGGGACCATGTCCAATATATCCCAATCGAGGATGAGAAATTCCATCCTATCTCTGGAAGGATCTCTACCAAAAATCCCTCTTTGTTTTCCCCAATACTCCTAATTGTATTGAAATCACCAACCAATATACATTCCATAGGAGCTCCTTATGCATGTAAGCCTTATATGGAATTCCAACGGTCTTGCTTTTCCACAGGGTTATCTGACATAAATTTTTTATAGCTACAAAATATTTCCCATCGAGAATCGATTGAAATTTGGTGAAAATACATTGAGGGGAGTGGGGAAATGAAGTGAGACAAACCTCATTTTTGTTCTAAAAAGTGAAAATGCCCCCTAAAGCACCCCGAACATTGACAATTGTGAAGTCCCATTGCTTTATGGTTCCCAGTGAAGTTTTCTTGATATATTTTGCCTTCATTTTTATCACTTGGAGTGTGAGAATAGATGATCTTTCATTTATAATGCAATCTCGAGCATTTAATGCCTTAGGGGAGCTTCTTAGTCCCCTACAATTCCAAGAGACAATGATCATTATTTAGGAGGATGTTGGGAAGAACCCCCCTTATTTGTTTCTTGCATGTTGATATTTTTTGGTGGCTTTGAAGACCCTATTGGTTGTGGAGCCTGATTACCTTCCTGACTCAGAGGTCTTGTGTTTTTCAGCCGTGTTTATACCCCATGAAGACTTTACAACCCAGAAGTATGTACACTCTTCCACGCGGGGGAGTGCAGAGGGGGTACCCCCTCTGTGGGATCGGAGGGGTTCGGGTGCAAAGCCCCCAAAGGAAAAATTGCCTTGTAGAAGTATATTGTAATTTCATTGTAAATCTGGACCATTCATTATAAGGTCGCATATCTAACGATATAAATTGTGTTAGGGTTTTTTTCCCTAGAAGACAACCCTCTTTTATGAGGGAAATGTATTGCAGCTATGTATGATGGTGAGTATTGTATTATGAGAGAGGACATTGTGAGAGAAAGAAGATGAAGTTATAGCAGGTTTTGTTGTAGGTTGTATCCCTTCATTTGCTAGATAATAATAAAGGAAGGACCTGGCAATTTCCTTGGTGGACATAGCCCACACTGGGTGACCCATGTAAATCTGTGTCTCTTTTGTATTGTGTATCTTCTATGTTTTGTTTCTGCATTTGTTTTATTTTATTGCTCCGCGGTCATGTTTTTCTAACAACTGGTATCAGAGCGAAATGTAACTCGCAAGAAAAGAGGGTTCCTGGTTCGAGTGGGAGCAATGTCAGAAGATGAAAAGTTTAGGGTCGAGAAATTTAACGGCCAAAACTACCAGTTATGGAAGATGCAGATGGAAGATTATTTATATCA
>ML779738.1:320367-335043 GCA_009831015.1 Picea engelmannii | reverse complement strand
GGATTCGTTCACCATAAGTACACACCTGTGAGTGAATGTTAGCCTGATGTTAACTAATACATGGAAAGCACCTCAAGTCCATATTATTCCTTATCATGATCAATAAAGGACTACGCCTGACCACAAGTACACCTTTTTGATAAATGCATCCTATCTCCCTTGGTCTATAGCTCAATCTAGGAGAAGGTCCACTTGATGTTGACTCAGTACATTGTAGCGAAATGTCTGTCACACATGGCACTCCCATGTGAACTTCTAGAGGCTACTCCCTCTAGAAACACTAAGGTTAACTCCCCATAGTGTGGGATGTCAAGGTCAACTCCCTTGACATGTCCTCGTGTGCTCTCCACAAGGGATGTGTCCTCATATGCTCTGCACAAGGGACGTTTGGATATAATCCCAAACCCACTTATCCAATCTTGGATAATTGTCCTCACATATCAACTCAACTCAATCACAGAGGAGTACGATCTCGAGTCTGTCACACATGGTACTCCCATGTGGACTTATAGAGGCTACTCCCTCTAGAAACACTAGGGTCAACTCCCCATAGTGTGTGATTTCAAGGTCAAATCCCTTGACATGTCCTCATGTGCTCTCCACAAGAGACGTTGGAATATAAGCCCAACCCACTTATCCCTTCTCAGATAAGTGTCCTCATATATCAACTCAACTCAGTCACAGAGGATTATGATCTAGAGAATGTCTCAGGAAGCTACAAACATCAACACTCCCTCTGAGTGAGGGAGGCATTCTCTTCCATGCCAAGTCTGTCACATAAGTACTTGAACTTCGTCCTGGTAAGGGGTTTGGTAAGAACATCAACAACCAACTCATCTGTAGGAAGGTATTGCACCATTACTGCCTTCCTCTGCACCATGTCTCGAATGTAATGGTACTTGATCTCAATGTGTTTCGATTTGTCATGAAACACTGGATTCTCTGAGAGCTTCACATAGCTCTGGTTATCACAAGGAATAACGGTGGAATCCAACACATGTCCAAATAAATCTACAAGGAGCTTGTGAAGCCATACTTCTATGCGGACTGCCACACTTAATGCAAAGTACTCTGCTTCTGAAATGCTCAGAGCCATAGAAGTTTGTTTCCTGCTACACCAAGAAACCACGACAGATCCCAAAGTGAAGCAACACCTAGAGGTGCTCTTCCTGTTCATTACGCTCCTTTCCCAATAAGAGTTAATATATCCCTGCAATCTCATGTCAATATTGAAAATATATCTCATGCCATGTCCAATTGTGCCTTGTAATTATCTCAACACATGCTTCACAACAATCCAGTGTGTTTGTCTCGAATGACTCATGAATTGGCTAAGTGCACTCACTCCATAGAAAATATATGGTCTGGTGTTAACCAGATATATCAATCATCCAATCAGTTGTATGTACAGGTACAAATAATCTCATCGGAATTAGAAGAATACACACTTAGTTTATTCAGATTCATCACCATTGGTGTAGCCAAGGGATTACAGTTCAACATCCCAAACTTCTTCAATATCTCTACTGTGTACTTCCCCTTACTCAGGAAGATATCATTAATTCTATGTCACACCTCTAGTCCCAAGAAGTGTTGCATCATACCAAGGTCCTTCATTTCAAACTCAGAGGCCAACGCATACTTGCATTCAATAATAAGGCTCTTTGTATGAGTGAGGAATAAATCATCAACATAGAGGACCAAAATCAAGGACTCACCATTAACAGTGTTGTAGTGCATTTTGCGGTCAACAACACTAATGTTGAAGCCCAAACTCATCAGGTATCCATATATCCTCACATACCAAGCTCAAGGTGCCTGTGTGAGTCCATATATGGCCTTCTTCAACATGCACACATGAGACTCCTTGTCATGTATCACAAGACCATATGGATTCTCGATGTATACTTCTTCCTCAATCTCTCCATTGAGAAAGATTATCTTCACATCCATCTGATGTAGTCTCCAACCTGTGGATGTTGCAAGAGAAATAATCGTCCAAATAGAAGTGTATCGAGAACATGAGCAAATGTCTCCTCATAATCTATTCCCTTCACCTGAGAGAATCCTCTAGCAACAAATCTCATTTTGTGCTTTTTGATGCTCCCGTCAGCTGTGTGTTTGATCTTATAGATCCATTTGGAAGTCACTACAGACTTCACTTCATGTCTCAGAACAATATCCCACACATCATTCTTCATGATGGATTGATACTCCTCCATCATGAAATCTCTCAATATTGTATGACTAGTTGCCTCCTCATAACAGGAAGGCTCAAAATCAATGATGTGGCTCATAGCTATAGCATAACATGAATATCTCTGAGGTCTCTTTCTCTCTCGGAAGGTACCACGAGGAGCTACATGTCCTTCTGCCTCCTGCAGAGTTTGACGAGCCCATGCAGGTCTCTTTTGACCTACTGCAATATCTCTAGGAACATTAACTAGAGCTACAGGATCAACGTGATCAATTGGATCAACAGGCTCAATTGTCTCCCTCTAAAAGGGAATGTCATCTTGGACCATATTTGACATATAAAGGTTTCCTCATGAAACCAATGTCTAATACATATCAAGGTTCCCTCATGGAATCAATGTCTCACAAGACATATCAAGGTTTCCTCATGAAACCAATGTCTTGGTTCCTTCATCTGACCATCTGAGGCACATTAGGATGAAGTCTACACAATCTTTCTCATTTGTGTGTTGAAGAATGACTTCTTCATTTACACCATGTATCGAATGAAATTCTGGGAGAATCCTTTGAAGCCTCACTGCTTCCATGACTCACATCATTGGCCGAAATATATTATGCCTCTACAATACTAAGTGTTATAGAAGTATGCTTCCACGAATCATGACTGATCTCGAGCTGAGGCAACACCCTTTGGTGCCCTTTCTTTCAACTGCACTCTCTACCTGGACAGAACTGTATATCTCTACAACATTTCTTCATCTCCTGATACATATGCTAGTACACTTGCTCTACTACAACTCAATCTACTCAAATCACAATCTAGATCAAGGTGCTTACTGCAAAGCACTATTTGACTCTTTTCTTTGAGAATAGGTCCTCCAATCTCTCTGCAACTACTTTCTCTCCTCTGGGATTTTGCAATTAGTAAACACCAAGACTAAGAGTAACTTCTCTACTTTGTCAGTGACTTCCCTCCTCTGAGGTTTCTCTTTGTGGAACTGGACTCTCTCTCTCTCCAAGTGGGTCATTGACGCCCTTCTCACCTCCTCTATGATGTGACTGAAACGACGTACAACCACCAATGTCGGCATACACACACGTACTCATCTAAGTAGGAAGTTAATGGGATGTGTGCATAATCCTACATAAAATGCTCCTGCCTTCCTTCATACCGTACCTGTGTGAGGAGCGAATTCTAATTCCTAGCCGACCCAGGTTCGATACGATTCCCCGCCAAAATGTTATGCAATTGGAAGACAAAACAGAGACACGTATATTTTGAGAATGGGCAAGCAACTGAGCGTGATGAAAGGCTCATCCAAGATATCCAAAAAAAGTTGACCATCCGCCCGGCTCCCAAGGTTTACCACATTGATCAATCGTGCTTTCGAGAGATGGTGCAGGAGATCATAGGGAACAATTCCAAACCCACGACGCAGCTAACTACCGCTATCTCCAATGACCAGTTGCAGAGATTCGCTCCATATCTTTTCGATGTTGTCCAAACATCAACATTAAATATAAGAAAATGTACCAAACTCCTTTTGATTGTGGTTTTATGCCTTATAATACTCCACTTGATTTTCTATGTGAGTAATGTGCTCTTTGTACAATTTCATTTCTTTTATCAATTCAAGAATTCTCTCACTTGAAGCTTCCTCAATTCTAATTCTAGTAGTGGATATGGCTATTGTGTTAATTCATTGGGTATCCATCCCTACTGACCTAGTTGTTTTAATAACGACATGTTCATCATTGACTCCCCTCCTTTTTGGGTCTCTTCTTAATCACCTTGCTTTTTCTATCAAATGAGAAGGTTTCCAAGACAATCTAAGGGTATTTGTCATCAATGGCTATGGATAAATTTCTTAGTAAATATTCCAACCAAGACATTGCTATTGTGCTTCTAGATGCTCCACTTGTTAGCAAGTCAACCTCTACTTGTCCTCTTGTTTTTCTTATGTTCAATTATGAGACAATTTTTTTTTTGACTATTTGATCTAGGTTGCTTTGTCATCTTTGGATTGTCTATAGATCATAAACCTTTTTCTTTTAATGCAATATTGACTTCTACATTTTGTTTTGGTTTTGTTACAATTTTTTTTTTTTTTCTTTCAACTTGCTTCTCACTATGACCTCCATAATGAAGAAACATAATGAAGACATGGAGCTTTCTTGTACAGTTATTCTTTTGGGCATACTTGGTGGAAATATTTCCAAGTCAAATATTCTTGCTCAAAATAATCCAAAATCTTATTCAATGGGTGATGTACTTTGAATGCTCTAAAATGTGATTCGTAGAATTCCATTTTTTCTTCCTCCTTTAAGGTTGTAGTCAAATCAATTAGAGTAAAGGTCCCAATGGTGAGAGGATAAGTTGCACATTATAGGCTGAGGGAAATTCCACTTACATTAGAGAGGACCTTCCCCACCTGACCTTAGCATGCCTTTGACCTTTTCCCTTTCCCTGTAGCCACGCCCTTTACTGACCTTCTCCTTGACCAACTTACCAGACCTTGACTTTAAGGTAGCCTAAGCAGGCCACTTCTTCAGCTAGAGATACTATCAATAGTTAGGGATAAAGGACCTTCCTTCCCTCTCAAAACCAATCAAATGACCTTCCTTCCCTCGACCACAAAGAGTGGTATTGTTGGTATTGAAGTCATTAGGAGATTGAGGGAAAAGAAACTGTTAAGAAATAAACCATTCACAACCACTATTCACACACTCAAGATATGCTCTTTCACAATGGATATGTTCATTCCTTTAGGCCTCAGGTCAAATCTAGTGCATCGCATCGTATATAAGGATATAGATAAAACATGCCCCTCTTATGTTCCTTCAATTTAGAATTAGCTCCAAATTTGGTTTTTTGGTAAGCTACTTGCATGAGTAATAACATGTTTGGAACATGCTTCAACAAATTATATATGTGGAGATGAGGTGCACCCATAGATATAGATGTAGTTTCCATCTTACTCTAAATACTAGTCTCCTATTGAATGTAGCATAACTAGGGATTCTTCAAAGAATCTCAAGCAATATGGTATATAGTAGATGAGCTCATAAAGAGGAGAACATCTCTCAAAGATGTTCATAATGCTCTGAGTTCTTATACCCCCACATATTCTAATAGTGAACTAGTAATGTGGAAGTGAAGGGCACTACATATAGCATAATCCCATGAAGGCACGCATGGCATAAACTACATCTAGTAGGAATGATACCATGTGAAAAAAGGGGGAAATGTCATTAGATTCTATAGGAATTTCTTGACAACAATGTTTATATTTTTTGACAATATTTCTTCCTAGTTGAACACAGATTCGTTGGTCAACACTTGTTGCAACAAGGGCACCCAATGCTCGTGTAATTGAGAGCAATCCTTCTCTTAGTATAACTTGCTCATCAATATGAATATGTCTATTTATAGTTCTGATAGATGCAATGTGGGATAAAAATGGATTGATATTTCAAAAATGTTGCTCCTTCTTCCAATCAAGTTTTAATTACTTTAACTCGGTCATGTTTTCCTACAAATCCCTTTACAAATTCATACAACATTACCATGGGAGTTGGAAGTTTATATATGGTTTTTATCACGTCGGGGAATATGAACCAATCATTGTCCCATTTTTTGAGTATATACTTCTCTTGTTAGTTTTAGCTCCTTTCATTAACTAGTGTACCACATCAGAGCGAGGGAACATCACTTGTTGGGTTGCAATTTTGGGAAATTGAGGAAGATCATGCACCATGTAGTTAATGTGGACAAGGTTAATTGTCATTTCATTATTTTCACAAGGAGGTAATTTTGTTTATGGGATATCTCTTTGGTATGTTTCAAACACATTACCAAAAGTTCGATAAGATGGCATGCCAATACTAGGTGTTGTGTCATTGAAAATTGGACTAGATTTCAGCACAACTGGTTCCTCCATCTCCTTTTCCTTTGACCTATTTCCATTATTAGGAATAATATCACTAAATTTGTGATTTCACTAACATCAAACTAGAAACCATTATGTTTTAATTATAAAATCACAAGAATGTGTGTTCCTAGTTATAACAATTACAATTAGTTTAGACGAAAATTCATTGTAAAATAAACATTGCAAAGCATACTCACACTGTAAGAAACAAATATAAGACACCTTAAGTAATTATTAAAATTGGCACTAAGTGTGATTCAATTGTTTGAAATGAACACCTACTAGGTCATAACTAGATTCCTAATTTATATGTTGGTTGAGAAAAGACCCACCAAACCTACCAGATGTGTTTTGCAAAGAACTAGGAAAGATAACATGTTGTACAAAATGACATGAAGACATTGCAGATGTTCCAAGAAAGACTTTGAGCACCTTGGTCATCCATAAAGAAAGACTCAAAATCATTAGGTAAGGAGCAAAGGGCACCTTGATTGCAAACCTAAACTCAAAGGTGAGTGATGAGGGTTAGTTTCTCATTAAGCGAGGTGAGAACCTTACTCTAGTTAAAAGGTTATCATAATATTCCTAAGAGACACCTCTCAACACAATTGAAACTATCCCCAACTCCCACTCTATCTATTTTGAGAGAGGATATTCAATCCCAAGAAATGTTATATGGTCAAAATCGATGAATGGGAAGCACAAGGCATGTATACAACGTGTATCAAGCTGAGGTGACACATGTGAGAGGATATGGACTCACATTGTTTGATGATTTTATATGATTTCGCATGGAAATGCTATGAGGCAACAACAAGAGACTCGCATTCATCCACGTGAAATGTCAAATCGTTGTGTTGGAACCAAAAAACTTTTACATCATTGGATTTATTAAGCTATAATTCCTTCTTTTTATCTTTAGTAGGTTTCTTCTCATTGCCCTAGGTGATTTTCACAAAGCACGTCTTCCATTTTGTGTTGTCATGAGTTGTAATTATGGCTCAAGGTTAAGAAATTAGGGTTGATGGTCCCTATGACAATGTTGAGAAAATGATTACTTTTGAAGAGGAAAATAATTTGAATAAGCACACAAAGTTTGAAGTTAAAAGATGGGTTGAATCCCTAGTATCCTCCCTATCAATAGAATCTCCATAATCACCCCCTATCATTCAAAAATCCTTAATAACTCTCCCACATGAGAAACTTATTCAAAAGGGGAGATAGAGTAATTTTGATAGACCATGTCACATATACCTTGAACTAACTAGGTTGTAGAGAAGTAACCATTATAAGGCAAGCATTTAGAACATGCATAGGTTAGAATCTACATAAACATGTTGCACTGTAGGATGAAATGATTGGTTTACAAATAGGTACAAACTACTCCAAGCTTATTATAGTCAATTTCAATGCAAGAAACATAATTTGTTTGCCCAACAAAGAGAAGGGAGGCAAGGAATAATAATGCACTCACTTAAATATAACATAGGGAGGGAGGGTAACAATATGCTAAAATATCTATCTACTAAAATGTTCATCGCTTACGTATTGGGCACATAGCTCTGCATCATAACTAGGTTTATCATGGTCTGTCGCAGCCGCACTTGTGGCCTCTGGTTCGGGGGGAGGAGCCCCCCTCGCAATCCCCGCCTCCTCTGGATATCATTGTGTTCCAGTCTCTCATCTCCTCCTATTCAAAATCTCTGAAAGGGCCCCACCAATTGCGTTTTTTCAAGAAGCTCAATGAGATCCTGAAAGTACCAGTACACCCGTCCTCCTCTCGCCTGTTTTCCCTTCGATTGGCAGAAAATGGATTGATCGAACAATTTATGGGTCTCTGGCCCTCTCCAAGAGCAATGATGCAATGGATGGAACATAACTGTAATAAAATGATAAAGGGGAAAATGTCCTCGGTATAATGTGGTAAGAGATTCTATGTCTCTCTTTGAAAATAAAGCCGACAAAGATTTGATTTTTAGAAATGGTCCCTATTTCATGGGCTCAAGAGGAATGTATCTGAACAAATGGACCTCGAACTTTAGCCCAAAAAATGACATTCCATCTGCAGACCATGTTTGGGTTTTTTTTCCCTTCCTCCCTCTCCATTGTTGGAATGACAAAACCGTAAAAAATATTGGGAATGTCCTGGGTAGATTCATTAATCGTGCTGAACTATGATATGGTCTCCAATCCTACGCCCGCCTATGTGTAGAAGTAGATCTGGAAAAAGGCCTGCCAGAGGAAATACAACTTACCCTAGATGGGTGGTCCTATATTCAAATAGTCGAATATGAACAACTCCCATTCAAATGCAAATCATGCCATGAGTATGGCCACTTCGCAAAAAAATTGTACCAAGGCAAACACAAATCAACTCGAAGCTAAAGAGAAAGAACAATGGAAGTTGGAAAAAAGGAAGAAAACTACTAACAATTCAGGACCCCAGCCGCAAGATAGAAGAGAAAACCCAGGCCAACCTCTCCACTCAAGGGGAAATCCTCGATGATGGGAAATAACAATGCAAAAAGCATAAAAAACAAATACAAAGTGCTTGAAAATTTAGAGGTAGAAATAGTAAAATCAAAAGAATTAGTAGATGAGGTACAATGCCAACAGGATCCTGAATCGGATCCCCCATCAAAGAAAAATGATCCAGTTTCCATTCATCTCGAGGACCCCTCCCCAGTCCCGAAGGATGAAATCCAGGAGGACTCTAGGGAAGACCCGGACCAGGAGATTCCCAAAAGCTCCAAAACCTCGAAAGAGGGAAGGAAAACAAATAAAAACAAAAGGGAAAAAGTAGCAAAACAAGGCAAAGAATTGGGAATCCATCCCACGCTGGAAGAAGTTCTCAAAAAAGACCAAAAATCAGGAAACGCACCCACATAAAAAGGACATACTCAACCCACAAAAGGGGGGGCAACCAAAAATGCAAGTAAGTAATGAAGGTAGTCTCCTGGAATTGTAGGAGAATGGGACATAGAGAAAAAAAGGAAGCCATGGGAAAATTAATCAAAACAAAAAAGCCCCAAATTCTCCTAATCCACAAGACTAAAATGCAAGGAACAAAGGCCCTTCGAGAAATGCAACAGATCTAAAAAGAAATCGATGGGGCATCTCTAAACGCAAGAGGAGTGTTAGGAGGAATTTGCACAATTTGGAATACCACGATATTTAAGGAAGAACAAGAGTAGAATCATCTCACTGGGTTCTGGTCCAACTAAAACATATGCCTTCAGGTATCATCTATCCCATATTTAATATTTATATGCCTAACAACTATTGGGAGAAAGTAGAATGTTGGGAGTCTTTGATGAGGATTAAAGAAGTTGGTTTTCAACAAAACTGCATCATACGGGTGACTTCAACACTACACTTCATTAAAAGGAAACAAAGGAGGCTCTATTTTAAGAGATCATTTCAGAGAAATCATGGAAGATATGGTATCTGAGCTGGATCTGTTTAATGTTCAGCCTAACAAAGGAAAATATACTTGGAGTAATAAGCGCTCAAGAGTGGGTCACATAGCAGCAAGACTAAACTGATTCCATATACATAGTTCACTACTCTCTCTCCCAGACATGATATATTACCAAATAATCCCATGGGGTCTCTTTGATCGTCGTCCTATAGCTCTCTCCTTTGACAAAGCATAAAACCTTGGTCACATCCCCTTTAAGTTCAACCCCCTCTGGATGGATTCATTGGATTTCCTTCCCCTGATCTCCTCTATGTGGTTGAATTGGGTGGATGGGTCCCTGATCTAAATTTGAGAACAAAATCTCAAAAGAACTAAGAAAGTTATCAAGGAATGGATAAAAATCTCTCCCCAAAAACCCAAGGAAGAAGCAAAAAAATATAAAAAGAAGCTAGTAGAATTACAAGAACAAATGGAGTCTAAATTTATCAACAACAAACATATTATGCATGAGAAAGAATACTTCCAAAATTATATGAAGTCTCTTCACAATGAAGAAAAATAATGGAGACTGAAATCTTGGGCCCTTTGGCTTCAAGCAGGGGACAAAAACACCTCCTTTCATAAGCAAGCCAAATCCAGACAACATAGGAATAATGTGGAGGAAATAAAGACACAATCAGGGGTCCCAATCAATTCCTTTGAGAAAACAAAAAAAGCAGCAACCTCTCATTTCAGGAAACTCTACACCAAGGAAGGAGAAGATAACTAGGATCAAAGTAAACAGTTCATTGAACATATCCCACACTTGATAAAAGAAGAGGAAAACACATATTTAAGCAAGGAGGTCATAGTGGAAGAAGTCAAAGCAGTTCTAAATCAGTTTAATCCAGACAAAGCCCCAAGACATGATGGCTTTACTCTTCATTTTTATAGAATTTGTTGGGCAATCATCAAAAAATACCTTATTTGTATGATAATATATGTCCAAAAATACTGTAGGATGGGAGGTGAAACCAACACTTATTTTTTAGAGTTGATCCCCAAGGACAAAAATGCCAGCTCCTTCGATAGAGTTCTCCCTATTTCTCTATGCAACATCTCTTACAAAATACTAGAAAAAATCATAGAAAATACCCTAAAGCACTTGCTCCCACAACTCATCCTTCCAAATCAAGGTGGATTTGTGGAAAAAAGATAGATTTGGGACAACATCATTCTGGTCTAGGAAGCAATCCGCTCCAGCTTTAACAACATATAAAAAGGTATGGTTATTAAAATAGACATGGCAAATGCATTTGATTGTGTTAAGAATAATTTCTTTTTTGAAGTTTTAAAGAAATTTGGTTTCAATCACTCCTTTATTTCCTGGATTGGAGAATGTATTTACACCCCTTGGATAGTCCCTCTAATAAATGGAAGGCCTATTCCTTTCTTCCAAGCCACAAGAGGATTACGATAGGGATTCCCACCCTCCCCAATGTTCTATGTCCTCATGGCAGAATCACTAAACATAAGGCTAGAACATGAAAGAAGATCTGGAAATATTTCAGGCCTGAAGATAGCAAGCGGGCGAGAAGAATAAATAATTCCCATATCGTTGATGATACTTTATTTCTTGGAGGAGATTATCAAACTATGGCCAACAGTTTCAAAATGGTCCTAGACTAGTACGGACAAGCCTTGAGAGGAATCACAAATAAACATAAAAGCCAAATATATGCTTGGAACATTAAAGAAAGTATCATGGCAAGAATCAAAAGTATTTTATAGTTCCCCTTCTCTGTTGATTGGAAATTATCCAAGTATTTAGGCACCCCTATCAGTCTAAAATCCCTCCCTAGTGAAGTTTGGCAAGTTATCCTTCAAACGCTCAAAGATCAATTCAAAATTTGGGGAGCAATCTGAATGAACCTAGTTGGACGAGTGGTGCTAGTAAAGTCATTTTTATCTTTCTTTCCAATCTTCCAATTATTATCTCTTCTCGTTCCTATAGGGATAAAAAAGGAAATGGCTAAATTGATTCAAAAATTCCTCTGGCAAGGGGGAAAAGAAAATGAAAAAAAATTCCATATGGTCAATTGGTCCACAGTATGTGCCCCAAAAGAGAATGGAGGGTTGGGAATTTGGGATACGGAAAAGATAAATATAGAGCTAGGTGCAAAACTCCTATGGAGATTGGTCTCAGATGGAAATGACTGGTGGAAGAAGGCAATATGTAACAAATACCTCTCAAGAACCGAAAAAGAATCCTAGATGTAGTCACAACACAACAAACAAGGTCTCCTATATGGAAACTTCTATGTGCCTCCCTCCCACTTATAAGGACTTATCTCTTTTGGAGCCCAGGGAATGGAAAAGAAATCAAGATTTGGGATGACCTCTTCTCAGACTTGAGAATCTTATCCATCATCCCTTCCTTGGACTCATTTTGAATCTTACTAACTTCTTAGGGGGAAGTCCCTCATCTTTGATATCTTAGATTGGAACAACAATGGATCTTGGAAGGGGTGGAATTTGGGAGAGGTCCCTCCTAATCTTCTCAATTCCTCGTGCCTTTTCCTTATGAACATAAATGGCTCTACCCCAGTCCACCTCCAATAGAAGGATAGAAGAGGATGTGGTGTTTCAGGCTACTCAATGAAGGAAGGTTATAAAACTCTCCTCTCTCAATCCCAACTCCCAGAAAAATCAATCATTTGGAAGGACTACCTAATATCATATCTGACTACCTAATATCAACATATTGATGGACTCATAATATCAACATATTTGGTTGGCAGTTAGCCCACAAAAAATCATTAACATGGGAGAAACTACTTAAAAGAGGATTCTCGGGGCCCTTCAGATGTGCCCTATGCAATCAAAACTCTGAAACCACAGAGCATCTCTTTGTGAATGGCAATTTTTCCAAATAGGTTCTACATACAGTCTACTCTGAGTTAACACAACAAATCGCTTGGACAAAAAATTGTCAAAGCTTGATTGGAAAATGGAGAAAATCTTATAAAATCTCCTTCTCCAAAAAACCAACCTTTCATCGCATCTGGAAGGCTTCTATAAAATTTGTCTGTTGGAAAATTTGGTTGGAAAGGAATAAACTTATCTTTAAGAAGAAAAAAACTTCCCCCTCCTCAGTAGCTTCTCATGCGCTAGGACAAATGGGAGAGTTCATTTCCTCACGAAGATTCAAAATGTTTACAGACAATCACTTGGAAAAAGAAGAATAAAATTGGATGAAAAAAGTGAACCTCTCTTCCCTCCACTCTCCAAAAACTCCACAAAAATCATGTTGGAAGCTTCAATTTTCACACCAGGAATACAATATTTGGTTATTGTCGCAAGAAGTACACATCCTTTTCTTCAATGGAGAAAAAAAAGGCAACCTAGGGGAGACAGGTGCGGGAGGGGTGTTGTATAGCCCTAGAGGAAAAAGGTTGCTAGAGTTTTCTTGGAACCTGGGCATAAATTCCAACAATATGGCAGAAGCTTATGCTATGTACCAGGGAATGTTATTAGTCTAGGAACATCATCTAAACCGTATCACAATTGTAGGAGAATCAAAAAATGTAATTCGACATTTTGCTATGGGAACCACTCAAAAAAATACCAAGCTACAGAGAATTATTAGCAGAACCAAATTACTCATGTCCCCCATACAAGCAAACTTCCTTCATGTCCTCCATGAAAATAATGAAGCAACAGACAACATGGAAAACCAGGAAATCCATTTGGCCCCTGGACATATGAAAACTCAAGGGTAGGTCCACTTCACCGCACCTCCCTAATGATTCATTCATACATCAGCTCAACGCTACCTAGCTCCAGGATTCTTTTGACTCGACAACTGGGGGCTCATGCAGGATGGGAATTCCATTAAGGGGTAAGGATGTACCCCCAATCTCTCATGGTTTGTGTGAAATCAAAGGACATGCTCCTCAGTCGCATCCATGGAAAATTTCAGCCTCCCCATGAAATTCCCTCATGGGAATCCATGGCAGAAAGTACTATGCATCTTGATGCCAACCAATTCTTCACATGCATTGAGGATTATTGAAAATACTGTCATTGTGAATATCAGCATGAAAACTCATCCAGTGCAGGCCACCTCCATATCTGAAAGACACTTGAATCATGCGATAATTTGAAGTTGCTTGTATTCACGCACCAAGGAAACTCTAATTCATGATAAATCTGAAATTTTGCTTCTGCTCCCCCATTACCGTCAGTTTTTTTTCCATCTAAGGGAATCAATAGTCTTGATTTCGTTCTCAGCAGTGAGAGAGAAATATTTGCAAATTCCGTTGCTCAAGAATTTAGGCAGGTATGGTCCCTTAGGTAAACTGAGAAATTACAATTTGAATTGCGTCGGTGTGGTCCCTAGTCAAATTAATTTAAGTAGTGTTTATTGTGCCATGGCTCATGGGAACACTCAACAGCAAACTCGGGTGAACACAAAGGACGATCTAGTGGATGATAATTTCACCACCTCTCAACGGCTTTCTCTCATAATCGATTCCCACAACTCAACCCTCTCTTTCACTTTGGAAACACTAGCTCAACACCGGATGATAATCGGATAACTGTAAGATGAAGTTGATTTCCTTCGTCGGCAAGGGGAGGAAATGTAAGCTAGGTTGGATGCGAAATCTCCAAGCTCTTCATTTCAGATTTAGAATGAAGAAATCAGCAGCAGACCAGGAACCAGTGAAGTTCTTCCAGACTTGAATGTCGCTCTAGATCCACCTCCTTATGAAGACCTTGTTAAAGAAGGCCAGTAAGATTGAATTTTGAATCTGTAATCCCATTTAAGTCATATTTTCACCATTTTTTAATAGACTCGGTATAGGAACAATTTTTCATGTAATTAGTTCTACTTGAAATATATCTAGGCTTAGTTTTGCTTGTAACCAAAATAATGATATTATTGGTCTACCCTACTCACCAGTCTCTGCCTATGTAATCAGCGACCCCGATCGCGCCTTTTTGATCCGTCAGGATTTTTCGAATGACTATGGTTGAGTTTTATTCGCATGCATTAATTGATCATTGGGAAACTTTAACGAAAGAGCGAGAAAAGAAATGAATTATACAGCCATTAACATATTTTCAGATCTGAAAACACAATGA
>ML779738.1:282872-317338 GCA_009831015.1 Picea engelmannii | reverse complement strand
TCGCATGCATTAATTGATCATTGGGAAACTTTAACGAAAGAGCGAGAAAAGAAATGAATTATACAACCATTAACATATTTTCAGATCTGAAAACACAATGAAAAACAACAAACCATAATGCACAGAGGTTGATAACGGAGTTCAGCAACTTTGCCTACGTCTCTGGGCCTTTTCTCTTGTGGGGGAGGATTTTTATTTCTGTTCGAAAGCTTATTAGTACATCTTTACATTGCCGAATGGTCTCAAGACTGATCTAGTCTTGTTTGCCCAGATCTCTGGAACCATGCACAAAAAACGGCACATGAATCGGATGTCCCGAGCTCTCAGAAATCATCCGACAGCATCTCCTCCTCAACGGTCTCCCTACCTCAAACTGGCTTTGACTTGGATTGCTTCAACATCTCTGATCTGAAATTGCTCTCAAAAGTTGTGTCCTTGGCCTCAAAATGGCCTTGGTTAAATAGTGGGGGAGTTAGTTTTCCCTCTCCAACTTCCTCCACGAATTTAGGCTCTAAAAATGCCCAATAACCCTTAAAAATGGATTAATTACATTAAATTTAGCAAAAGTGGTTAAAAAACCCACTTTGCAACTATATAATATAGTTACACAACCCATTCTTGAACTAATTCGGGCTTAAGCCCCTTTTACCCTGGCGTGCACACTTAAATGAAGGTCACATAGCTACCATGTGGCCACGCGCTAGCCCTTGGGCTATGCGCGGGCCACCCCTTACCGCTGGCACTGGTCACATGGGCGTGGTCACGGGACCTCGGGCTAATATATAACCGTTATTAAATCGTTTAAACCGCACATATCAATGGTTACATATAATAATACGATCAAGTGTTATAATCCCGTGCGCCTAACTCCATTCATATGGTCATATAACAATGTATAAAAATCGGGGTCGGGGCTAAGCCCCGGCCCGACCCCCCCGCGGTTTAAACAATATTACAACTTTAAATATTGATTAACCCATCTACACAACAAGTCATAACATGCGGTGCGTTGGTTCTTTGGACTTTGTTAAAGTTTCGACGGACGTGGAGGTTGTCGGTTCAAAACCGGGCGGCCACAAAATTTTGACCAATCCAACCAAAAACAACAAACCAATACCTGGGTGCCACGTGGCAGCCCGTGATTGGGCCACGTGGCACCCAATCATTCGCCATTTAAACTGCCACGTGTCGACATCTGATTCGACGAAGTCAACCAACCAAATCATGCCACTTGTCAACCGCTAATTGGCCCACGTCGCTACCGTACGATGCTGACATCATCCACCACGTATGCTGCTGATGTCACCCTGCCACGTGTCACCCTTCCAGTGGTGACACGTGTCACTTCGGAATTGGTCCAACTGCGTGCCAAAAATGCCAAATCAGCCTGCCACGTGTCACGCTCTGGAGCCACCACGTATCATGTACAGAATCTGCCATGTGTCATCGTACGGACCAGCCACGTGTCCTGTACAAACTGACATGTGTCCTGTACGGACTGTACGGACAGATACAATCAACATCCAAAATTTTCCTGTTTGGCTCGGCGGACAGAATGCGATATCTTCTTCATACGGACTCCGTTTGACATAAAAATTATACCACCGGAATCAGGAAGACTAGCCGGACGCAATGGTGTTGGTTTCGTCGGATTCCGAGCACTTTCATTTTTGAGCATTTTTCATGCCCTGACAAGCTTCTGAATCCGATTTCGGATCACTTTTATAAATACAATCTTCTCCAGTTTATGTAAAAAAAAAACAATATGCTAAATGTTGTGTTTAACATGAGGATCTTCTCCAGTTCATCCAAGAAGTGACAACTCAAATTATAACACACTAAAAATATGGATTTAAATACCAAAAAAGAAAACATGATTTTTGGTAGAGGGGGAAATAATGATTGCGACTTGACCTACTACACTAGCCATGAGGAAATCATACAAAGGAGAGAGTTTGACCAAAAAAATATGCATTGTATATCATGGATAGTGAAGCTAGGGTGAATAGAAATAAAAGGAGTCAATGTTAGAAAAAATTAACACTACAAAATGCACTCATAGTCTTAAAAAAATTGCATAGGAACTCTACATTTGAAGATAAATTGACTTCCCATTGAGATCAATATGAAACATGAGAAAAATAGGAATCTAAATAGAGAGAGGATGATCTCAATATGTGTTAAATAATAGTAAATTATCTCAAACTTGCCACTATAAACGCATTATGCATAGATTGCAATAACAAACAATGCAAAAATTATTAGCATGGGGAGGGGGAAAAGACAATGAATTGAGGCAGGAGCACCTTTAATTGAGAGACCTTTGAGGCACCAATCAAACAACCTATGACCAAATTTCAGAGGCTTCATATCTCACCTATGTCTTAACATAATGCATGTTCCCACAATGCGGATGAACTTAACTACCAACCAACAAGTCTTTTTTAAAGTGATGTACTAGTCAAATTGGTTATGAGCCTTTGCTATCAAACAAACAAATAACCAATTAGGTTGTAACCATGATTTGTTTTTATAATTATCTTGTAACAATAAAAATAAATAAACATGCATAAATATAGTGTAGTGCATAAAATATTTTTTCGAAAGAGATAACCATAGTAAAATAATACCTAACTTTGATATTGTCATAAACCAATAGCCAAAATTGGAGGACTCCTGTTCGGACTAGTTCTCTTAGAGATTTGATGAGATATCATGTTCCTTTTTAGAATGATGGAGCAAATGATCTCATTATCAAGCTTTGATCACAAGCACTCAGTGTTGGTGATACTTATTTCCTCATATTTTATACTATGTTGAATTGAAAAGAGATCCACTGGGATCGAAATCAAAATATCCACACGAGAATGCAAGATAAAAATCTAAGACACAAAATATATGGCATGTAACATTGTTAACCCAGTAACCCATATAATCATGAATAGAAAAGATTGAATATTCTCACATGATGAGTTGCAATAACATACATGACCCCTTTATATAAGAATTAGTTCTAGGTTAACTAATCTTGACCATAACTATTGGGACCACTAAGGCCCACATTCTAACTACCATATTAATCACCATTGACACCTTGCATAAATGATATCATGACCATTAAAAAATTGTTGAGTTAGCATCATTTGTTACATTAACAATATGAAGGTTAAGTTCAAACTAAGTAAAATACCATATGAAAGGACAAGGAAATGAGTGATTGTAAGGGTTTGTATATCCCTAGTGGAATGATACATGAGGTTAAAAGACATCAAGTTTGATGAATGAATGTGAAATGTATTATTGGATTGGAAAGTAGGTTAGGAAATGTTGGTCAAACTAGGATGCTAGAGTTGAGATTGATATGTTGTTATAAGATAACTTAAAAACCTAAACCTCTTGACATGATTTGGGTTAAATAAGGAAGATAAATGGTGATTTTCAAACTAGGATTATAGAGTTGAGGTTGATATGTTGTTATAATATAACTTAAAAACCTAAACCTCTTGACATGATTTGGGTTGAATAAGGAAGAGAAATGGTGACTGAAATTAGTGGAAGGAAGATGATATCAACTAAATCTTAGGAATATCATAGACTGATTCGAAGAAATTTAGAACTTGAGTGAGTTGATTGAATCAAGTTTGTGATTAGAGTTAGGAAAGGAAAACATTAATTCATAAAATGACATTAAAATGTTTAAGGGAAAGAGTGAGACCATGAAGTTTATTGGAAAAAATATCATGACAAGAGTACTTAGAACCAAAACTTAAGATAAGTAAATATGGTTGTTGATCAGGAACTAAGTGATGTATTGAGAATGGAACAACACTTTCAAATAGACTATGATATGATGTTCGGTATTGAAAAAAACCTTGAACTATATTATGAGAATAATTTGAATTTTTTCAATTAGTTAGTGCAAGATAGTTTTCAACAGTTGCATGATCCATACAACTTAGCTTATGATTTTGGTATTTCATTGGTGTAGGATAGTTTGAGTCGGAAATAATCACCCAATTCATATGCAATATATTATTATTGACTTGGAATCCTTGGAATCTATGGAAATTGGTTGGTTAGTGTGGGGGGGCATTCCCTATCCTAATATGTATGCCTACATTATAGATGACCACGGTTCGAGATCTTGCATTTCTTCCACGGGTAAGTTAGTGAAGGCTTATCTATAAAATCATAGTGGGTGAGAACTAGAAATTGATACAAAAACCCATGCTTTGATATTTTGTTAAAAAAAGTAAAATATCGATCAATGATTGTTTAATCTCATAGGACAATGCATTATCAATATAAGCAGATCAAGAGATATAATACAAGAAACTAAAGAACTATAATTAATAGTGGTAAACCCCCTAAAATATGCAAGGGCAACATACACTATCAAAGAGAAACCATTTTTTTAATAAAAAAAAAACTTGTTACACTAAAGCATTGTTGATGTTCATATTTTTCAAGATCCAAACAACAACCTCATGAGGATAAAAATCCCCCTGCGTTTTTAAAGAGGTGGTACTCTTCTATGTTTGTCTGAAAGATATAGATGATACTCTTGGATTGGAATTCCAAATGGGATAATGTTAAACAACAAACCCCAAATATTTAATGCTTTAGGTTTTTATATAAAATGGTTCTTGATAACCAAATTGCTCCTTAAGTATAACATTTTCCTGGAAATTAACCAAGCAACTTCTTAACAGGTAAAAGATAATGAAAGGATTCAATATCAAGATAAATATATTCTTAGCTTCATTATATCATCCCTCTACAACACATGCAAGTATAATATGCAACCATATTTTCTCACAAGAAAAAGAGTGAAATGGTGTTGATCACTTTAGAGAACTTTAAATGAATATTTCATTCAAAACTGAAAAGAATTTGGAGTTCTAGATCTCAACATTTAGCCTCGAGAAATCAAAGTTCCAAACAGATTTTCCAACAAGTCATAAAAATAGAGTTGAATGATATTTTAATTTATGGAAAAATTATGGCCAAATTTAGCCATCGAAACCTTTCCCATTATCTTCCTTTTTGAATTACATTTCCAACGAGGTATCACTTTCCCAAAAAGGACGTCTGGATCATGATTTATGAGCTCCAAAAGATCGTTGCTCAGTAGTCGTCAATCTAGTTCGTGGATCATAATCATCCCTTGATTTAACTCCGCCCCTTTTTAGTCCCACATGCATTGTGGTGGGTGAAACATATAGTGTTTATAATGAATGTGCCTCACATATAATTCATATGAAATAAAGGATATTATGGAGGTATTAGCTTAACTCTCATGCCTTAGAAAATTTCATGACTTAGTAAAATTTTGGTCGTCGAGTCACTGCCCAATCAATGCCAAAGAATTTCCTATTCAGCACCCATGTGTCTCAGTGTGATTGGTTGCCACATTTCTTAGTATGATTGGTTACCTTGTCTTCCATGTGTCTTAGTTTAATAGGTTTCCACGTGTCTTGGAATTAAACTTAGGAAGATATGTTAAGTATGGAGAGTATGGGAGAAGAACGAGAGGGGAGGGGAGTATGGAGGGGAGTGGAGTGTGGCAGGGTCGAAGGAGTGAGGTATGGTGAGGTAGGAGTGAGGAAGGGGAAGTGGAGTGTGGTGGGGTCGCGGGGTAGGAGGTAGTGGGAGTGGAGTGAGGAAGGGGGAGTGGAGTGTGGCGGGTCCTCAGGGTAAGGGGGAGGAATTGATAGTGATCTATGGGAAGCATCTTGAATAGTAAATAATATTTAGGAAATATGTTAAGTAAGGGAGGATATGGAAGAAGGATGAGAAGGGAGGTCAGGTGTTCAACAACACAAGTATTCCAACAGAGGACGAACACCTTCAGTAACCACTCACATAACTAGATAAAATATCAACACACCAATGTTTTCACATGGTAAAACCCCTATGGGGAAACATCCATGACCCCAGCCAACACGGCCACTTAGAGAAGTGTATTAATGCAAAGAAAAAGATTACAGAGAGATTTTACAAAAGAGTTTCTCACAATCGATCATCGGCAAATGACCCTCCATGCTCTTTAAATAGAGATCATGGACCAATCAGGTGTTAAGCCATAGATCAATGGTCATTAATATTGAGGAGAGTATGAACCGTCGGATCACTCTATGTTGGAAACATATCGTGACCGTCGGATTTCCTAACTACAAATGCATACTAATGCATACTAAAGAAACACACTTTCACCTAACGACACAATAGACCAAGTAGATCTTAACTAAATCCTAAGTGTCTAAATATCCTAACATCCCCCATTAAGAACAACTTGGGATAGGATTGAAGGATTTACAACAATGACACAATAGGAGAAGGAAGGAGGCATTAGAGCCTATCCCCCCTTAATGACAACTTCCCGAACTCCTAACATAGATCAAAGTTTGGAAAACTTCACTTCTGTAAGAGACTTTGTGAAAATGTCTGCAACTTGATCTTTTGTAGAGAAAAAGAGAACATCAATAACTTGATCATGAATGAGCTTTCTGATGAAGTGCATGTGTATCTCGATGTGTTTTCTACGCTGATTTTGAACTGGGTCTTTGGCGAGCTTGATGGCACTCTAATTGTCACACCAAAGGTTGGTCAGATTCTAGTGCTGGAATCCAAACTCTGAAAGGATCTATCGAAGCCACAGGGCTTCCTGAATTGCATTTACCACTTGATCTGAAAATAGGGGGCTGACTTGTTTTGCTATGCAAGCACCCTCTACTCCATTAAAATAAACTTCAGAACCTTGCTCTATGTCAAAGTTGTGCAAGAGGTTTTATGTGTCAAGTTTAGGCTTCTTTTATGTGTATATGTGTGAGGTTCTTTAAAGGTTAAATGTGTTGTTTAAAGAATACAACAGAAAATGAATTGCAGCAAATAATAACTAGAAAACTCACAACAATAACAAGATGATAAAGGAGTTCACCCCCAACTGGGCTACATCTCCTTGAGCCTCCATCAATGGACTAGGCTCTCTCGGATTAGTTTGTCAAAGATTATTTTACAAGATGCTTCTCAACTCCAATGGATTTACTGACTGTACCATTGGGTTCAGAATACATAAAAACCCCAAAAATGACTATTGGATCTCTAAAAATGGACCATGGCTCATCTGAACATGACCTCTTCTATTGGTGGCCTTGAGCTTCCTTGATCTTCCTTGTGGAAAAAAACACTATAAAAGTCCTCAAATGGATCTGAAACCTGTCCCACTGTGTTCAGAGCATAACAATTAGTCAAAAATGACTATTCGGTCATAGAAAATAGACTTGGGCTCATCTGAGCATGGCCTCCTTCAATGGTGGCCCTAAGCTCCCTGGAGCTCCTGAAACTTCAAGGTAAAAACACATGAAAAAAAAGTCTCCAAATGGATTTGAAAATGGTACCAATAGATTCAGAACATCCAAAAACCCCTAGCTGGGATTTTTCGGCACCTCATTTGGCCAAAAAATGAAAAAGTTAGGCTTCCTGCCATTTTCCTCCTTCAAGCTTGTTGTCTCTGGTTTGCCAATTCGCACCTGTGTGTGAGTAACCTGGCTTCTGGGTGTTTCCCGTGCCTAAACCTAGCACACACACCATTTCTACAATTCACGCCAATTTGTCAAGCAATTAGGGAACTAAGCCCCCCAAATGCGGAGGTGTTGGGCGCATGGGGGGGGGGCATATGGCCACGTCCCAATGCATAAAAGGGCATTGTTTGCATGATCAAACGTGAGTGTGACACGTGTCAGGCGGGTGGTATTGTAACCGTTTGAAAATCCATGTGTTCGAACCTCCATGTGGCTGGGTCATATGGCGCACATAGAATCCGGGGGCTAGGGCTAAGCCCCAGCCTGAACGCGCCCAAACAATATAACATGCAAATTTAAATATATATCAAATAATATATATTATAAGAAATAAAACATGGTGTGTTGGCAAGGAGGCATTTTCTAAGACATTGCACTGTGGTGGATTTTTGGGGTTTGAACCTCACAGACTCCACTATATTTTTAAACAAACAACCAAATCACAATGCCATGTGGCAGCCCATGTCTGGGCCATGTGGCACCTCCCAATTTGGCATTAACATGCCACGTGTCTCAATATGATTCGCCCATGTGTCCTGTCAAATAAATTCTTGCCAACTCATATCATGCCACATCATCACTTCCACGTGTGAGGTACGTCCCTGCCACATCATCACATGTACGGACTGTACAGACAACATTTGTTTTCCCTATTTGGCAAATCGAACAAAATGCGATATCTCACTCATCTGATGTCCATTTGACCTCATTCAAAGTGCATTGGGTTCATGACGACAAGGGCTACACACTTGTTCGTTTTGAGGTGATTCTGAACACTTTGATTTTTGGGCTAAAATTTGACCCCTGGTCCAGATTCTGATCACACCTTCCCACTGAAAGGATTTTGGACCCACAAAAGTTGATGATTATTTTCCTGAGCTTCAATACTCTTCTTCTTCCAAGTTCTATCAACTGATTCTACTTGAAAATTCTTTTTGGCAATCACTTGTGTACCTTGACATGCCTTGCACTGCAACTGGCTATGTCCCTCAACCACTGTTCTCTAGTTGTTGTTGACCCACTATACTCTTTGTGCTTGGAAGACTGCCAGCCTTCCCACTGAGAATCAAGTCCCTCTTATGAACTCTTTGGCGTCAACACAATCCGCTCTACAATGGCTGTAAAATACTTTCATGCGACATCTTGTCACAAACCAAGAAAACCATCAATCTTGAAAACAAACTTTATACAAGACTGAAAATGATGCCAACAAAATCTTTTTTCTCTTCAAGAAAATGATCACATCTTGTACTTCATAAAAATACATGGCGATTTCCTGCATCTTGGTGTACTCAAAATTGACTTACAAGCCAACAAACATCATCGACTAAACATAAGTCAAAAAACATGATCGACACAACATAGTCGTCAAAATAACATTGACACAAGACAAGACTCATTTGAAACATATCAACATTCCAAAAGTCAACATTCATGATACACAACCATGCTACAATCATGAGTCACTCATAATGAAACTTTCAAAAAGTTCATTGTTCACACATACAAAATCACATGCATGTGCATAGCTCTTCAACTCTCCTTCAAGTACAAACATAGGTACATAAACGCAAAAACATGTGGGTACATAAGAGCTGAAATGAAAGTTGTATGGCTACAATAAGTGAGTGTCATACCCCTCTTTTATATCCTCCTGGCGAAGTTGTGCAACAACAAGAATGCCTTCAAATGAATTGCATTCACATCCAAACTTGCATCATACAAGTCATGATAAACTGTTGCAACTTGTCAAACTTTCAACAGAAATGCATACATAAGGCTGAAATGTGCATCTACAAACAAAGAAAAATGAAAGCCTTACTTGCTTAAGATATCTAACCATTTCTTACCAAGCCAATTCAATGGGGAATTTTTCTGCTGAACATCGTCTTCTTGTGAATCATCTTGACTCACATTGATGATGGAATCTCCTCTTCCATTCTTGCCACTCTCTTTATCCATCTGCTTCTTGTGTTGTGGATGAGTGGTTGGATGCAATTTCCAACATTGGTCAATGAGATGACCCCTCTTCTGGCAGTGAGTGAAAATCTTGTGCATCCTCTTTTCAAGTTGCCTTTGCTTGGAAATTTTCCTGAATATGGTCAATCTTTTCCAACATCTTGAAACATGATGGTTATCTAAACCACAATATGTACAAGGACTTTTTCTTCCATTTTTACATGCAAATTTACCATGCTTAACATAATCAAAAGCAATTGAATGATAGGCAGAAATATACCTTGAACATTCACCTTTATCACCTTCTTGAGGAGGTGAATTTGAAGAGTTAATAGATCCCTTTTGAAGACCAACAACAGTATTCTTGTCCTCATGGCTGTCACAACTCTCTTGTTTCCAACATTTGCATTCATCTTGAACACATACTTTGCATGCTTGAGGAATTGAACTTGCAACAAAAGTTCTTGAACATTCACCTTCATCGCCTTCTTGAGGAGGTGAATTTGAAGAGTTACTAGCTCTCTTTTGAAGACCAACAATGGTGTTCTTGTCCTCATGGCTGTCACAACTCTTTTGTTTCACACATTTGCATTCATCTTGAACACAAACTTTGCATGCTTGAAGGATTGAACTTGCAACAAAAGTTGTTCTTGGAACTATTTCCCTTATCTCCTCAACTTTGGAATTTGCTCCATCTTTCTGTTCATATCCAAGACCCCTATACTTGGGCCTCTCCTCAACAACAATAGGCTCAACAATGCCTTGTGCATGCTTGCCTAACACTCTACCTTCATAGCCCATTTTTAACAATAACTTCGACCCTATTCCTCTAGTGTGATTTTCAAAAACACCAAAGCATTCATCTTGAGAGGAATTTGAAGAAAAACCAGCATTACATACCTCATGTTCATGCATGTACTTGGTAAGGGTTTCCTTTTCCTCATGGAATTGAGTCTCCATCTCATGCAACTTTTCAAGAAGTTGGTGCTTCTCTTCCTTCATGGCCATCAACTGCTCTTGAAGGACAATGCTCTCTTTTCTATCTTCCCACAACTCTTGCACCGTATCTCTCATGGTTACAAATTCCTTCAACATCTCTTTGTCAAATAACTTGGCTAATGAAGATGTATGAGAACTCTTATTGTTTGAAGCTTCCTCCATCCTTGCAAGATATCAAACTTCAACACAAAACTTGCACAATAATACCAACAACTAAATCTCTAGCTATCAATGGCAATCACATGAGAAAAACTATGCTTTGATACCACCTGATCTGAAAATAGGGGGTTGATTTGTTTTTCTATGCAAGCACCCTCTACTCCATGAAAATAAACTTCAGGACCTTGCTCTGTCAAAGTTGTGCAAGAGGTTTTATGTGTCAAGTTTAGGCTTCTTTTATGTGTGTATGTGTGAGGTTATTTAAAGGTTAAATGTGTTGTTTAAAGAATACAACAGCAAATGAATTGCAGTAAATAATAACCATCAAACTCACAACAATAACAAGATGATAAAGGAGTTCACCCCCATCTAGGCTACATATCCTTGAGCCTCCATCAATGGACTAGGCTCTCTGGGATTAGTTTGTCAAATATTGTTTTACAAGATGCTGCTCAACTCCAATGGATTTACTGACTATACCATTGGGTTCAGAATACATAAAAATCCTAAAAATGACTATTGGATCTCTGAAAATGGACCATGGCTCATACGGGCATGACCTCTTCTACTGGTGGCCTTGAGCTTCCTTGTGGAAAAAACACTTGTAAAAGTCCTCAAATGGATCTGAAACCTGTCCCAATGTGTTCAGAGCATAAAAATTAGTCAAAGATGACTATTCAGTCACAGAAAATAGACTTGGGCTCATCTGAGCATGGCCTCCTTCAATGGTGGCCCTAAGCTCCCTGGAGCTCCTGAAACTTCAAGGTAAAAAAACCTGCAAAAGAAGTCTCCAAATGGCTTTGAAAATAGTACCAATGGATTCTGAAAATCCAAAAACCCATAGCTGGGCTTTTTCAACACTTCATTTGGCCAAAAAATGAAGAAGTTAGGCCTCTTGCCATTTTCCTCCTTCAAGCTTGTTGTCTCTGGTTTGCCAATTCGCACCTGTGTGAGTAACCTGGCTTCTGGGCATTTCCCGTGCCTAAACCCAACACGTGTGCCATTTCCACAATTCATTCCAATTTTTCGAACAGTTAGGGAACTAAGCCCCCAAAATGTGAAGGTGTTGGGCACATGGGGGGGCCATATGGCCACGTCCCAGCGCATAAAAGGGCACCATTTGCATGATCGAACGTGAGCGTGACATGTGTCAGGAACGTGGTGTTGTAACCATTTGAAAAAAAATTCGTGCGAACCTCCGTGTGGCCAAGTCATATGGCACACATAGAAACTGGGGGTTGGGGCTAAGCCCCAGCCCGTACACGCCCAAACAATATAACATGCAAATTTAAATATATATCAAATGATATATATTATAAGAAATAAAACATGGTGCATTGGAAAGGTGGCCTTTGCTAAGACATTGCACTATGGTGGAGTTTCGGGGTTCGAACCTCACGGACTCCACTATATTTTTAAACAAACAACCAAATCACGGTGCCACGTGGCACCTCCCAATTTGTCATTAACATGTCACATGTCTCAACATGATTTGCCCACATGTCCTGTCAAATAAATGCTTTCCAACTCAGCTCATGCCACGTCAGCACTACCACGTGTGAGGTACATCCATGCCACATCATCACCTGTACGGACTATACAGTCATCATTTTTTTGCATGTTTGGCAAATCGAACAGAACGCGATATCTCACTCATCCGATGTATGTTTGACCCCCTTCTAAGTGTGTTGGGTTCATGACGATGAGGGTTACGTACCTGTTCATTTTGAGGTGATTCCTAACACTTTGATTTTTGGGCTAAAATTTGACCCCTGGTCTAGATTCTGATCACCACTGCTCAGTACTCTGCTTCTGCTGAAGAAAGTGAAATAGCATGTTGTTTCTTACAGGCCCAAGTGACAGGTCCTGAACCAAGGCTGAAAACATAACTTGCAGTAGACTTTTGATCATTAGGGTCGCCGACCCAATCTGAATCAGTGAAACCAACCAATAAAGGAGTCCCCCTGAACGGTAATGTATCTCGAACTGAATTGTACCACAAACATAGTGAAGTATCCTTTTAGTTTCTTTCCAATGGATTTCATGGGGCGTTTTCATATACCGGGCAACAAAACCAACAACAAAGGAAAGATCAGGACGGGTATGAGTCAAGTATAAGAGGCTACCAACTAACTGACGATACAGGGTGGCATCAACTTCAGGAGACGTACAGGTGGCAGTAAGCTTGACTCCAAACTGGAAGGGAGAAAGGGTTGGTTTACAATCGTCCATCTGAAAGCGACTAAGAAGGTCATAAGCATACTTAGACTGGGAAAGAAAAATTCCTTCATTGGTTTGCAAAACTTGGAGGCCAAGGAAATAGTGCAAAAAGCCTAAGTCTATCAGTTCAAATTTCTTCTTAAGGATGGTTTTCACATGGTTTAAAATTTTTGAGTTACTACCAGTAAGGATAAGGTCATCAACATAAAGGACAAGGATTATGAGATGGCTTCCTACTTTCTTGGTATAGACATTAGGATCATAATGGCATCTAGAGAATCCAGTGGCAATAAGAAAGATGTCCACTTTGGCATACCAAGCTCAGGGAGCTTGCTTGAGACCATAAAGAGATTTCTTGAGGCAACAAACAAGGCTAGAGTCATTCTGGACATAGCTAGGAGGTTGTTCCATGTAGATTTTTTCTTGAAAATCTTCATACAAGAACGCAGATTTAACATCCATCTGATGGACCTCCCATTTATGTGAGGCAGCAAGGGCAAGAACAAGGTGGATGGAATTCATTTTTTCTACAGGTGCAAAGGTTTCATTATAGTCAATTCCTTCAACTTGGGAAAATCTTTTGGAAACTAACCAAGCCTTGTGTCTTTTAAAACTTCCATCTTATGCATACTTAGTTCTGTAGACCCATTTGCATCTAACAAGTTTTATTCCTTTTGGAAGAGGTACAAGATCCCAAGTATCATTTGCCATTAAAGAACAATACTCTTCATGTATTGTTGTATCCCAATCTGGATGACTTGAAGCTTCTACAAATGTCTCTAGATCATGAGTTTCTGAAACTTGAGCTAAAAGAGAAGAGGCTCGTTGGAACTATGAACGTGTCTGACGTTGATCTAAAGGATCACCAGTTGTTTCTCGTGTTGGTTCAGGTTCAAAGGACTCATCTAGAGGAGGGTGAGCAGGTGGAGGTGGATTTTCATCCTCATTGTCATCATCTGAAGAAGAAACCAAATCAGAAGAAGGCACAAACACCGAAGATGGCTCGCATGCCAAAGAAGGCACAACCGTCGAATTAGGCTCACAGGCCAAAGAAGGACCAAACGTCGAATTATGCTCGCAATCCAAGAGATTTTCATCAAATTTAACATCTCTTCTAATAATAATTTCATTACAATGTGATTGAAGAAGTCTGTACCCTTTGACATCTTCAGAATAACCAACAAATATACACTTCTCAATTTTGGCTGCAATCCTTTCCTTTTCTCATCAGGAATGTGAGCCCATGCTATACTGCCAAATACACGAAAGTGACTTACATCTGGTTTAATTTTAGTCCAAGCTTCTTCTGGTGTTACATTTTTAAGAGCCTTTGTGTGAGTGTGATTTACTATGTAATTTTCATAGTTGATGGCTTCCGCTCAATACTTTAGACTTAATCCCTTAGATTGGATCATACAATTATCCATTTATTTTAATGTGCGGTTCTTTCTCTCAGCAACACCATTTTTTGGTGGTATATATGGAACAGTGTGTTGCATTTGGATTCCCTGTGTAGTGCAGTAACTTGTAAAATTATTGTTCACATATTCGCCTCCATTATTTGTTTTTAACCTTTGAATTTGATGTCCAGATTGTTTTTCTACAAGGGCCTTGTAGGCCAAAAACTTGTCAAAAACTTTGCTCTTAAGTTTTAAGAAGTAAACCCAAGTACGTCTAGAAAAGTCATCAATGAAAGTTAAGAAATACTTGCACTCAGAAAAAGAAGGAGAAGAAAGTGGACCACACAAATCACTGTGAACAAGCTGCAAATGACCCGAGGTGTGCCAAGAGGCACGTTTGTCAAAATTGTCCCGATGATGTTTTTCGAGAACACAACCGGCACAAACACCATCTCTGCATGAAACAAGAGGAATACCAGCCACCATCTGTTGATTACATAGTTGTTGCAATGAGCGATAGTTTAGATGATCAAACCGCTCATGCCAAATTTTGCTCAAGTCATCACTATGAGCAACAAAAACTGGTGAAAAAGAGGATGACCCAAAGTTGTCAAATTTGTACAACCTGGTAATATCATTAACAATTCCAGTTGCAAGAACATGCTTAGGATCTTTTAGATCCTTGATTACAACTTGGTGAGGTGAAAACTCTACGGTTTTACCTTCACTTGAATGAGTGATTTGATATATTGTTAGAAGGTTACAAGAAAGACTTGGAACACATAATACATCATTGAAATGACCATTTTCTACTTGAACTGTTCTAGATCCTTCAACACTAAGAGATCTATGATCACCAACAAATATTTGCTTGGTGTTACATTCATTTAGAGTAGAAAATATGGCTCTATCTTTAGCCATATGATAGGATGCTCTAGAATCCATAAGACACTCATCAGAAGTAGAAGTAGAAGTAGAATTTGTATTGAAGGAGAAACCAGAAGTAGAAAGTGCATGTCCATTAGAAGAGGAAGAAGTAGTAGAATCAATATTGATGTTGTGTTTCTTCATCGCTGCTTCTAAAGTTGCCATGTTATTGAAACATTTTGACTCATCATGACCATCTTTATCACAAAAGTTGCAATGTCTGGTAGTATTCTTATTTTTATATTTTTCTCCTTTGTCTCCATTAGGAGCAAAAGTTGTCTGAGTGGGTTTGGGACCCTCATATTGTTTGTTGTTGTGGTGAGGATGTTGTTTCTTGGGATTCTTGGGTTTATATTTCTGATGAAAAACTAAGGCATTGTTGGAGGTACCTGTAGTGTTGATCACTCCAAGTTGTACTAGTTTATCTTACTCTCTAATCAAAAGCATCACAAAATTTCTCAAGATTGGGTTTTTGATAAGTTTTCCCTAGAGTCTCTTGCATGGCATAAAAGGTAGATACAAACACATAATATGCAATACCTAGCTTAGAAAGAATAAGATAGATGCAACGATCTTCGTCTATCTTTATCTTACATTCTTCACATAAAGTTCTGAGTGTTTTAAACTTAGATAGATAGTCTTCAATGCAAGAAAAATCACTTGGACTTAAAGTTAGTACTTGATTTTCTAACTGTTTTGCTCGAATAATATTGTGTTTACCAAACAGAGATTCAATATTTTCTCAAGCTTCTTTGGGTTTATCAATTGATTGAAGGTGGAACCTTAAATCAGGAGAGATGGACATTCTGATTAATCCACGTGCTTCGTCATTCCTATTATCCCATTTGGATTTCTTATCAGCATCAATGGGTGTTGTTTCCTTTCCCAAGGTAATCCAGTACAAGCCTTTACTTCTTAATAAATCCTCCATATGGGATTTCCATTGGAAGTAGTTGGTGCTGGTAAGTAAGAGATTACTTGTAGAATTCATATTAAATATGTAGATAGTGCATATTTAAAACTGAAACTGATGATATGAATGGAAAGAGCTCGAAAAGTTATGCAGTTTAAAAAAAAACAGCACTGAAAATGGACTCCGGATGTGAGAGTTATGTCATTAAAAAAAAAAACATAAATGATAACCAAAGGACCACGTGGCAGTGTAAGTTGATTTATGAAGTGACCCACTTTTATAAAGAGAAGTGGGACTCACTTTTACAAAGAAAATCTGCATGCAAAATAAACAACTCTAAAATAAAATATTAAAGCTACTTATAGTGATTAACTTTTATACTTGAAGTGAAATGCACTTTACAATTTTAGCATGAATTTTTTCAAAAAAAATAACAAAAGAGAGACTTGAACTCGAGACCTCTTACTTAATAAGGAAACTTTTAACTAAATGATCTAGCAAAACATATTGTGATGTTTAGAAGGAGGATTGTTGTTATTTTTGTTGTTGAAGATGGCCTTGGAGAGCGTGCTAAAAAAAAAATTGTTTTCACACAAGGAAAAAATTTCGCTTCTCGATGACAAGAAGGGTTAAATCTCGGTTAGCTTACCCAGAAGATGCACCTTTTCCTATCTGTTTCTGATTTTCCGAGATCGCACAGGGTGCAGGGCAAAGAGCATACGCATATCTAAAAGAGTAGCAACCCGGAAATAAAAAAAAAATACAAAACCAAAATACTTCTTTGCAATAAAAATTTAAAATGTGTATTCAAACTTTATACCTCTAGATCTAACTGTAATGGTCGTATATTGGGAAAAAGGAAACCTTTTCGAGTGAAACGAAAAGTGTTCCTAAATGAAACGAGTGATCCGGACGCAATAGAATAGTCCTCTCAGCCCAAAAATGTATGGAAATGACAGAAAATGGAGATGAAGCAACTCGGCTTCACGATCTCAATCTACAACAGGAGCGGGTCTTCAAACAGGCTTTGATACCATGTTCGAAAACATAGGTATTCCAACAAAGGACAAACACCTTCAGTAACCACTCACATAATCAGATCAAAGATCAACACACCTATGTTTTCACGTGGTAAAACCCCTACGGGAAAACATCCACAACCCCAGCCAATGCGACCACTTGGAGCAGTTTATTAATGCAAAGAAAAAGATTACAGAGAGATTTTACAAGAGCGTTTCTCACAATCGATCATCGGCAAATGACCCTACATGCTCTTTAAATAGATATCATTGACCAATCGGGTTTTAAGCCACGGATCAATGTTCGTTAAGATCGAGGAGAGTATGAACCGTCGAATCACTCTATGTCAGGAACATATTGTGACCATCGGATTTCCTAACTACAAATGCATACTAATGCATACTAAAGAAACACACTAGAAAATACACTTTTACCTAATGACTCAATAGACCAAGTAGATCTTATCTAACTCCTAATTGTCTAAATATCCTAACATATGGTGGGTTGGCGGTCCCGTGGGGAAGGGAAAGAATATAAGAAAATACGAGAATGAGTATAAGACTTAAGCATGAGATATGAAATAATAAGAGAGATAATAAGAGAAGAGTGAAACTAAGTATAATGAAACTATGAGATGAGAAGAGAATGAGACTAAGAGACCAAGTATGAGATGAGACCAAGTATGGAAAATGAGATGTATGAGAATATGAGATGAAAGGAATATGGAAGTATTCTTGAGACTCAGTATAAGAGAGGAAATTGAAAGTACCAAGAGAGAAATCAGTTGTGTTGCACATAGAAGAAGTGCTCTTTTGTGGAAGATCGGGTATTTGGACAAAAACATGAGTTTCTTGGGCATACGGACTCAGGTTTTGATTCCTTAAAATGCATGACAAAGCTAAGACTGAGGGTTATGCCATGAGTTGATGATCGTTCGAAATTTCCTTCTTCTGATATAAATTTTTTTTTTATTCCAAAGAGCGGAAAATCTAGGTGATCAAATTTTTTTATCAACAAGCATCTAAGATCCCTTAAGCACACAACTTTACCACAATCCACAAGAGACTCTAGATTTAATAACCTTGCATAGGAATCCTTCTAGATCCACTTTGCAATAGAATCTGCATTAAGCCACCTTAATGGATGATTCCCACTAATGGATGGATAATGAATTCAAGACTTATTCCACCTTAATGGATGATGTGCACTAATGGATGGATAATGAATCCAAGACTTCTTCAAAATACATGACTCCGCAATGACCACTTCACATAATGAATGTGTGAAAATAAAAACTAACCTACCAAGTCACTTCACCTAGCTATATTAAGTAATGATTAACATAAATGTCCCACTAAAGGACCCCAATAAGTCCAATGATGTCTCATTACATCTATATAAATTCCCTATAGTGATGAATTTAAATTATATGATTGCCACCATAATGATATTAAGTACACAAAAAAATGTGGCCACTAAACAATATTACAACATAATCTAACATTCTCCCTTAATGTTGACCAAGGAAATGAATACATACTCATAGAAAAATGGCATTACATTGGTATTCCCCCTTAACTACAACCTCTTTCATCCCCAATAGGTTGCAAAGATGGATATATTTTTGTTAGGATATTTAGACACTTGGGAATTAGTTAAGATCTACTTGGTCTAATGTGTCGTTAGGTAAAAGTGTGTTTCTTAGGGTGTTTCTTTATTGTGCATTAGTATGTATTTGTAGTTGGGAAATCTAATGGTCACGATATGTTCCTGACATAGAGTGATCTGACGGTTCATATTCTCCTCGATCTTAACGACCATTGATTCGTGGATTAACACCTAATTGGTCCATGATCTCTATTTAAAGAGCATGGAGGGTCATTTGACGATGATCAGTCGTGAGAAACTCTCTTGTAGAATCACTCTATAATCTTTTTGTTTTTCATTAATAAACTACTCCAAGTGGTTGTGTTAACTAGGGTTGTGGATGTTTCCCCGTAGGGGTTTTACCATGTCAAAACATTGATATGTTGATCTTTGATCTGGTTGTGTGAGTGGTTATTGAAGGTGTTTTTACTCTTTTGGAATACTTGTGTTGTCTAACATGGTTTCAGAGCCTGTTTGAAGTCTCGCTCCTATTGTAGATCGAGATCGTGAAGCCAAGTTGCCTCATGTCCATTTTCTGCCATTTTTGTACATTTATGGGCTGAGAGGACTATTCCATTGTGTCCAGAGCACTCATTTCATTCATGACCAATTTTCTTTTTACTAGAAAAGGTTTTTGTTTGCCCAAGTTATGACCATTTCAGTCAGATCCAGAGGTATAAAGCCTGAATACGCCATTTTAAAATTTTTGCAAAGTATTATTTTGATTTTATTTCGGTTTTATATTTTTTGTTTCTGGGTTGCTACTCTTTTAGATATTTGTATGCTCTTTGCCTCGCGCCCTGTGCGATCTCGGCAAATAAAAAACAAATAGGAAAAGGTGCATTTTTCAGGTAAGCTAACCGAGATCTAACCCTTGTTGTCATTGAGAAGTGAAAATTTGTTCTTGTGTGAAAAGATTTTTTTTTAAGCACGCTCTCCAACAACAACAACAACAAAAACAACCTCAATCATCTTTCTAAACAACACAATATGTTTTGCTAGCCCATTTGGTTAAAAGTTGACTTATTAAGTAAGAGGTCTTGAGTTCAAGTCTCTATTTTTGTTACTTTTTTTGAAAAAGTTCATGCTCAATTGTAAAGTGTATTTCACTCCAAGTATAAAAGTGAATCATTATAAGTAGCTTTAATATTTTATTTTAAAGTTATTTATTTTGCATGCAGCTTTTCTTTCATAAAGTAACTTTATTGTAAAAGTGATCCTCACTTCTTTTTATAAAAGTGGGTCACTTAATAAAGCAACTTACACCACCACGTGGTCCTTTGGTTACCGTTTATGCATTTTTTACAAAGGGAATAACTTTCACATCCGAAGTCCATTTTTAGTGCCGTTTTTTTAAGCCGCCTAATTTTTCGAGATGTTTCCATCCAGATCATCAGTTTAAGTTTTTAAATCCATATTATCTACATATTTAATATGTCTTCTTCCAATAATACTTTTCTTACCAGCACCAACTACTTCCATTGGAAATCGCATATGGATGATTTATTAAGAAGTAAAGGTTTGTGCCAGATTACCTTGGGAAAGGGAAAAGAACCCACTAATGTTGATAAGAAAGTCAAATGGGCTAATAGGAGTGACGAAGCACGTGGACTAATCAAAATGTCTATCTCTCCTGATTTAAGGTTCCACCTTAAAGAAATTGATGACCCTGTTGAATCTTGGGAAAAGATTGAATTTGTGTTTGGTAAACTCAATATTATTCGAGCACAACAATTAGAAAATCAAGTATTGACTTTAAGTCCAAGTGATTTTTCTTGCATTGGAGACCATCTATCTAAGTTTAAAACACTCAAAATTTTATGTGAAGAATGTGAGATAAAGATGGAGTAAGAGTGTTGCATCTATCTTATTCTTTCTAAGCTAGGTAGTGCATATTCTGTGTTTGTATCTACATTTTATGCCATGAGAGAGGCTATAGGGAAATCTTATCAAAAACACACTCTTGAGTCCTTTTGTGTTGCTTTGATTAGAGAGGAAGATAAGTTTGTACAACCTGGAGTGATAAGCATTGCATGTACCTCCAACAAAGCCTTAGTCGCCCAGCAGAAAGATAAACCCAAGAATCCACAGAAGCAACATCCTTGCTACAACAACAAGCAACATAAGGGTCTAAAACCCACTCAGACAACTTTAGCTTCTGATGGTGACAAAGGAGAAAAATATAAAAATAAGAAGATTAACAAACATTGCAACTTTTGTGATAAAGATGGTCATGATGAGTCCAAATGTTTCAAGAAGATGGCATCTTTCGAAGCAACAATGAAGAAGAACAACATCAATATTGATTCTACTTCTTCTTCTTCTCATGGACATGCACTTTCTGCTTCTGATTTCTCCTTCAACACAACTTCTACTTCTTTTGATGAGTGGCTTATTGATTTTGGAGCATCTTATCATATGGCTAAGGATAAAGACATATTTTGTGCTCTAAATGAATGTAACACCAAGAAAATATTTGTTGATGATGATAGATATCTTATTGTTGTGGGATCTGGAAAAATTCAAGTAGATAATGGTCATTTCAATGATATATTATGTGTTCCAAGTCTTTCTTGCAACCTTCTATCAGTATATCAAATCACTCATTCAGGTGAAGGTAAAACCATAGAGTTTTCACCTCACCAAGTTGTAATCAAGGATATAAAAGATCCTAAGTATGTTCTTGCAACTGGAAGTGTTGATGATATCACCAGGTTGTACAAGTTTGAAAATTTTGGGTCGTCATCTTTTTCATTAGTTTTTGTTTCTCATAGCAATGACTTGAGGAAACTTTGGCATGAGTGGTTTGGTCATCTAAATTATCGCTCATTGCAGCAACTATGTAATCAACAGATGGTGACTGGACTTCCTCTTGTTTCATGCAGAGATAGTGTTTGTGTCGGTTTTGTTCTCGGCAAACACCATCGGGACAGTTTTGACAAGCATGCCTCTTGGCACGCCTCGGGCCCTTTGCAGCTTGTTCACAGTGATTTGTGTGGTCCACTTTCTACTCCTCCTTTTTCTAGGTGCAAGTATTTCTTAACATTCATTGATGACTTTTCTAGACGTACTTGTGTTTACTTATTAAAACTTAAGAGCGAAGTTTTTGACAAGTTTTTAGCCTACAAGGCCCTTCTAGAAAAGAAATCTGGATATCAAATTCAAAGGTTAAGAACATATAATGGAGGAAAATATGTGAACAATAATTTTACAAGTTATTGCACTACACAGGGCATCCAAATGCAACACATTGTTCCATATACACCATAACAAAATGGTGTTGCTGAGAGAAAGAACCGCACATTAAAAGAAATGGCTAATTGTATGATCCAATCTAAGAGATTAAGTCTAAAGTATTGGGTAGAAGCCATCAACTGTGTAAATTACATAGTAAATCGCACTCCCACAAAGGCTCTTAAAAGTATAACACCGAAAGAATCTTGGACTAAAATTAAACCAGATGTAAGTCACTTCTATGTATTTGGCAGTATAGCATGGGCTAGCATTCCTCATGAGAAAAGGAAAGCATTGCAACCCAAAAGTGAGAATTGTATATTTGTTGGTTATTCTGAAGATGTCAAAGGTTATATACTTCTTCAACCACATTTTAATGAAATTATTATTAGAAGAGATGTTAAATTTGATCAAAATCTCTTGGCCCGTGATCCTAATTCGGCGATTGTTCCTTCTTTGGCCTGCAATCCATCTTCGACATGTGTGCCTTCTTTTGCTCCTATTGTGGTTTCTTCTTCATATGATGACAGTGAGGATGAAAAACCACCTATGCATGCACACCTTCCTCCAGATGATTCCTTTGAACCTAAACCAACACCATCTCCTCCGCTTCCTAGACGGGTTCGTTCAACACGAGAAGCAGTTGGTGATCTTGTTAGTGATCCTTCAGATCATCGTCGGACACATTCATAGTTCCAGTGAGCCTCTTCTCTTTTGGCTCAACTTTTAGAGACTCATGATCCAGAGACATTTGCATAAGATTCAGGTCATCCAGATTCGGATACAACAATGAATGAAGAGTATCGTTCTTTAATGGAAAATGATACTTGGGATCTTGTACCTCTTCCAAAAGGAATAAAAATTTTCATATGTAAATGGGTCTACAGAACTAAGTATGGATTAGATGGAAGTGTTGAAAGGCATAAGGCTCAGTTAGTTTCCAAATGATTTTCCCAAGTTGAAGGAATTGACTATAATGAAACCTTTTCCCCTGTAGCCAAAATGAATTCCATCTGCCTTGTTCTTGCCCTTTCCCAAAATGAAATCATCCTTCTTGCACAAATATTTGCAAGATGAAATCTACATGGAACAACCTCTTGGATATTTCCAGAATGACTCTAGCCTTGTTTGTCGCCTTAAGAAATATGTTTATGGTCTTAAGCAAGCTCCCTGAGCTTGGTATGCCAAAATGGACAACTTTCTTATTGACATCGGATTCTCTAGATTCCATTATGATACTAATGTCTATACTAAGAAAGTAGGAATCCATCTCATCCTCCTTGTCCTTTATGTTGATTGCCTTATTCTTACTGGTAGTGACTCAAAACTTTTAAACCATGTGAAAACCAGCCTTAAGAAGAAATTTGAAATGACAGACTTAGGATTTTTGCACTATTTCCTTGGTCTCCAAGTTTTTCAAACCAATGAAGGAATTATGCTTGTGACCTTCTTCGTCATTTTCACATGGACGACTGTAAACCATCCCCTTCTCCCTTCTAGTCTGGAGTTAATCTTACTACCACTTGTACTTCTCTCGAAGTTGACGCCCCCCTGTACCGTCAGTTAGTTGGAAGTCTATTATACTTTACTCATACCCATCCTGATCTTTCCTTTGTTGTTGGTCTTGTTGCCTGGTATATGCAAACACCCCATGAAAGCCATTGGAAAGCAGCTAAAAGGATACTTCCCTATGTCTATGGTACAGTTCAGTTTGGGATACATTACAGTTCAGGGGGGACTCCTTTATTGGTTGGTTTCACTAATTTAGATTGGTTCAGTGACCTTGATGATCAGAAGTCTACTACAGGTTATGTTTTCAGCCTTGGTTCAGGACCTGTCACTTGGGCACGTAAGAAACAACAGACTATTGCACTTTCTTCAACAGAAGTAGAGTACCGAGAAATAGTAAATGCAAGTCAGGAAGCCTTGTGGCTTCAACAAATCCTTTCAGAGTTTGTATTCCAACAACAACATCCAACCATCCTTTGGTGTGACAATCAGAGTGCCATCAAGCTCGCCAAAGACCCATTTCAACATCAGCGCAACAAACACATCAAGCTACACATGCACTTCATTAGAAAGCTCATTCATGATCAAGTTATTGAAGTGCTCTTTTTCACTACAGAAGATCAAGTTTCAGACATTTTCACAAAGTCTCTTACATAAGCGAATGTTTCCAAACTTTGATCTATGTTAGGAGTTCGAGAAGTTTTCATCAAGGGGGGACAGGCTTTAATGCCTCCTTCCTTCTCCTATTGTGTCAATATTGTAAATCCTTCAATCCTATCCCAAGTTGTTCTTAAGGGGGGATGTTAGGATATTTAGACACGTAGGAGTTAGTTAAGATCTACTTGGTCTAATGTGTCGTTAGGTAAAAGTGTGTTTCTTAGTGTGTTTCTTTATTGTGCATTAGTATGAATTTGTAGTTAGGAAATCAGACGGTCGTGATATGTTCCTGACATAGAGTGATCCGACAGTTCATATTCTCCTCAATCTTAACAGCCATTGATCTTTGGCTTAACACCCGATTGGTCCATGATCTCTATTTAAAGAGCATGGAGGGTCATTTGTCGATGATTGATTGTGAGAAACTCTCTTGTAAAATATCTATGTAATCTTTTTCTTTTGCATTAATAAACTTCTCCAAGTGGTCGTGTTGGTTGGGGCCATGGATGTTTCCTCATAGGGTTTTTACCACGTCAAAACATCAGTATGTTGATCTTTGATCTGGTTGTGTGAGTGGTTACTGAAGGTGTTCATCCTCTGCTGGAATACATGTGTTGTCGAACAAATTTTCTTATGTCGATGACTTGCTTCACATTGGGATAATGAACAATGCCATTGATAACTAAATATTGAATGTAGTGGGTAGCATGTGTCTAAAACATTTCCAATTTGTCTATCTGATGAGGCCTCTATCTTGTTCCCATCACTCTTCCCAAATGGATAAATTATTTAGTGATTGTAGGAGTTTGGGTGTTGTAATAAAACACTAAGATTAAACGACAAAATTTTCCAAATATGTTTTTACAAATGGAAAGTATACAATAAAATAGATAGAATCCAAAAAAAATGCCTCAAATGGATGTTGTATGACAAAGGTATAGCTCTCTAAAATTTAGTGGCAAAAACATAGTCAAATGGTACCAAATTCAAAATTTTCAAAATTTTGAACATCCATGTTAACTATATAGATTACCACATCATCCAACCATATCAGCGATAGCTTCCATGTCACCCTTCTAAAACCAAAAAAAAATCCAGGATATAAGGATACAATTTTTGAAAAATTGAAACTTTACAAAAAATATTTTTCTAGAAACAAAGATTTTTTAAAGTAGAATTGTTTTCGAAAAATAGAATTTTTTTTGCAAACAAATATTTTCTAAAAATAGTTTGAAACTTTGGACTAATATTTAAAGGCTAAAATGGTTGAATTTGGAAAAATGCATAACATAGAAACCCACTTATTGCATAGAATTTAGTCATGATCATGTCTTCTCAATCTAAGCTACAATTTTCTAGAAACTAAAGTTTCTCAATTTGGCTTAAAGAGACAATTTTAGCCACACTAGGTGTCCAAATTATATGAAATTTTAGACATAAACTATTTGGTCCCCATTGGAGCCAATATAATTTTTCCACTACAAAATATAACCTCTAAGCCAAACTAAAGACAAAACACTAACCACGAAGAGTTGATGCAACACAAAGAGGCTAAAATCCTTGAAGCTTCACAAAAAGTGGCACCAAAACCCATGAATCTTTTCAGATATTTATGAGATGAAACTTCATAAAAAAAAAGGATAATAACCACATGTGTATGCCTTCAAAATCTCAAAAGGACACAAACACTCCAAACCTAATTTACAACACCCCAAAATATTAATCCAAGGAAACTAGATCAATCATTGCAATACCATGTTAGAAAAATGGCATGCTCTAATAGCACGCTAGAAAAAGAGAGAAGCCTTGATCAATAACCATCTAAAATCATGTGCATATATATGTATTTTAAAATAAATGAAACAGACATATATAATACATGAGACAAAAACACCATCATTTATATTGGTAAAACCCCTACAATGTGTAGGGGAAACATTCATCGTCAAAGATGAAGCACCTTTATTATTCAAACAACCCATGTTACATTGAAGCCTTTAAGACCCCTCAAGCACAAATTTATATCATAATCTATAGGGGATAAGACTCTCTCTGTCATGATCCACAAGGGATAAGACTCATGGTCACCTTGCTCAAGACACCTCATCGAACCATTTTATGTAAGCCTCTAATATAAGACACCTTAATGGATGATCCACACCAATGGATGGATAATGGATTTAAGAACCCCTCAATATAGAAGCCTCGACAATGAGAAAATCCCTTCATACAATTATGGTGGGATAATAAAACCTCACATACCAAGTTAATTGGCTCACTATATTAAGTAATAAGGATCCAAAACGTTTCCCTACTAAAGAATCCCCACAAGTCTAATCATGCTCCATTATATGTATATAAATGTCACATAAAAAAATATATTTAAATTTTGCATCTATTGCCATAATGGCATTAAATACATCAACAAATGTTGCCACCAGACAAATAGATGCTCCACTTGTGTCATTTCCATCACATGTACTCCTAGCCATGGGACAAGTAGCCACTAAGCAACCATTAAAAGTTTGGCCCACAAGAGGCTAATTCACCATAATCCCAATAGAGAAGGCCTCTCATAGGGGGGCATAATTAATTAAATGCATGCAGGGTGAAAAATAATAAATTAAGTGGAATACAAAAACATGGAATAATAGGAATTCATGGAAAATAATGCCCATGATTAGAATTAAATATAATCATCTTCACAACATGCAAAATAAATATGATTTCCATAAAATAAATAACATTCAATTAGAGACTCATAAACAAAGACATAACCCTTATATTTTAATAGAAGATGATCCAAGAAACTAGACGCAAATGAGCAATTTTCCACCCAATCATAGGCATCCAATGTAGAGGCCACCTCCAAGCCAGGTGTGAGGCCACCAAGTTGAAGGAACCAAGCCAAAAGGCTAAACCATCATGTTCACTACAGATCACTCTAGGCATCTCATATAGCTATCAAACAACCATGACACTCTCTTCCACTACCCTAAACAACACAAGCAAGATGTTTCATTTCTCTGCTTAACAATCCCTAAGGTATATTCTTCCCTTAGAGTGATCTTCAATGTAGGCATAAAGAGCCCAATTTACTGAATGATTTCTAGGAATAAGATGCAAGCATAACACTTGACTCTCAAGCATCCAATGAGTAGAAATAACCAATGGTTGAAGGTTTCCTAACTTTTCTAACCTCTAGGATCACATACAACCATATATCTTTCATCTAGTGACTACAATTCCTCTTTAATAGTTGATTTGGTTAATTTCTTGATTTGTTCATAGATAGCAATGGAGAGCACAACATGAGAAGTGTAGAGCATGCATGTGTGAATGTTAGAATGAATGTCAATGAGAGAGTTGAGGGAATTATGGATGACCCTCCTTATTATAAGAGAATGAATTACTCGTGTGCTTCCCCATAATGATTGCACTTATCCCATTCCTAAAGAAAAGGAAAGAGAAACACAAAGCATCAGTTGTCAAAGAAAAGGAACCTACAAAGAAGACTAAGCAGGATAATACTAACGATGTCCCCTTGCATGTATATAAATATCCCATAATTATGGCTTTAAATCTTGTAACTACCATCATAATGACATTAAGTACATCAACAAATGTGTCCATTAGAAAACATTACAACACATTTTAATAGAGACAACCTTATTTATAGGGTTGGGACTGGCTATGATTATAGTAATTACTTACTTTGTACACCTTGGTGGAAGTTGGTGTATGTTTGGATTTGTATACCACTAGGAAAATAAGCTTCCAAGTGATTTTGTTATTGAGATAAATACATGTTTGAGAGAATTGTTATTGTTATTACTAGACTTAATATTACATGTGTGAAATAGTCTTAATCTTAGAATTCATTGCTATATGGTACTTTGAAAAATCTCTCAAAACTTTGAAAAATTATCACCAATGTCTATATGTGTTGATAGTATTGTAGCTGCGAGAGGTACTTACCTCCACGTGTAAACCTAATGAGAAAAGAATACTCTAGGAAGCAAGAAGAAACCCTAATGAGTTGGCTAATAACCCTAGAAGACATGTCGGCTCAAGAAGATAACTTGTATTAGGTTATTAGCCTCCAAGAGAAGAAGTCAACCAGAAGAAATAATATATACTGAACAGACAGATACCCTGAATGAGAAGTTGGCCCAGGAAGTTAGCCAGAATTACTATAAATATAGGAGGCCAGTCTTCATTCTGGTAGGCAATCTCAGAATTGCAGAGCAGCACTTGTGTGCACTACAGTGCCCAGTTTTGTGCGCAGGTTCGGAGGAGAGTTGTCATTGCAGCTATTGCAGCTAGTAGATCACGTTTGCCTTGGACTATCTCTTGGTTAGGGTTTGGACTATCTGATCAGCTCTTGTTGGTGCGTTATCCTTGGGGAAAGGTGTGTTACCCTTTGTTTGTCTATCTAGCCTAGGGTTTGCTTCCGGAGTGATTCTCTGTCAAGGTTAAGGTGCTCAAAGGGTGGCTTCGGCCTATGGTTGGGTGACAATAGCGATATTGTCAATGGTAAAATGAGCACATCCATTATATTATAACAGGTTATGGGCCCACACCTCCTTCATTCAGTCTAACTACTGGAAGCAAACATAGTCGTACGGATATTAAGCTCTTTGAAGAGATGTCACTAGGGTTTCTAGCAGAAGCAGTCACCATAGCACTGTCGCTACAGTTACTAGTAGGTGCAGTTGTAGAAACCCTAATCCTCTCATTGAGGCACCTTAAGTGAAGGGATTGACCTAATTTTTGGATAGATCAGTTCGTCCTAGCCTATCACATCTCCTGGTACTCTCAGCAAGCCAAGACGTCAAGTTTGAGTTTTTTTTTTGTCAGATCTAGGGTTGACCAAGTCAAAGAAGTCATGACTTACTCTATGAAGTCAGAAAACAAGTTAGATAGAGCTTCTAACTTTAGAGCATGGAATACAAGGATTGACCTCATCCTTGCCAAGAATAAAGTGTTGGATATCGTGAAAGGAAAGATCATGAAATCAGAGTTTGAATAAGGAAAAGAGAAGGAATCGTAGAACGTTGCAGTTATGGAGAAGTTCAAAGACGATGACATCAATGATATGAGTATCATAGTGGAATCTATAAAAGACCACTTGATACCCTACATCTCCCATATTGTCTCATCGAAGAATATGTACATTGCCCTAACAAACCTCTTCTCAATCAGAAACATTGGACAAATAATGAGTCTGAAGAATGAGCTCCATGACATGAAGATGAATGATGATGACAGCATAACATCATACTTTGTGAGAATCTCTCAGTTAAGAGATCAACTACAAGCTATTGAAGAAATCATTTCAGAGAAGGAATTGGTAAATAGAGTACTCAATGGTCTTCCCAAGACGTGGGATGCATTTGCCGCAAGCATGAACACAAGGAAGGAGTATCCTACATTTGAAGAACTTTGGACTTGTTGTGCTCAAGAAGAATCCAGGATCAGTGCAAAAGAGAAACCCCAAAAGAAGTACGATGATCAAGCCTTCACAGAAAGATTCAAGAATTTCAAGAACAAAAGGAAGTTTGGTTCAAAGAGGAAGACAAATCAAGAGAAAGATATTTCAGAAATACAATGCTTCCACTGTCAAAAGTATGGTCCCTGCAAGAATCATTGTCCCGGGCTAAAGAAAAGGAAGGAGAAACATGAAGCATCAGTTGTCGAAGAAAAGGAACCTACAAATAAGACTAAGAAGGATGAAAGAGACTTCTTCTTCTGAAGGTAACAATACTCTTCTTATTTCGTGTACATATCTTGTTTGCATAGTCTTTGTACATATCTTGTATATCTATCTCTTAGAAGATAATATGTTCCAAGAAGAACTATACTTATGGAAGAAAAACAAGATAAGGATTGCTAGCATTATACAAGTCAGATAATACACATGAAAGGATGAAATACATCAAACAAATCATGTGGAAGCTATTACAAGATAAGTCGAAATCAGAATCAATCATGAAGAGACTTAGAATAAGCAAAGACAAAAAGAAGTCAACAATCAAGAGAAAATTGGAGAAAGACTTATGACATTTTATAGAAGACAATAAGATGGAAGCGTGGACTTTGTTAGATGGAGGGAGTCGATTATATATTGCAGAAGACAATAAGGATGCAGACGGAAGCGTGGACTCTGTTAGACGAAGGGAGCCGATTATATGCACTTATACATGAAGCAAGGATTAGGAGGGAGCTCTTCCTATGATCCATTGAATATGATGAAATGGTAGCAGACATGAAAGACAATACGTGTTCAGTTCAACCTCAGAAGAAGTCTTCTTCGAAGAGAATCCTTAAAGTATCCTTGGTTTTTCATCCACATCCATGGTTCTATAATGAAAGGAAGAAGTGGAATCTTTAGGGCATGGAATCTATAAGAAACTCCATGGACCTAAGAGCTAAAGAAAAAAAAAACATTAGGAAGAACATGAAGATTCCAAGAAAGAAAGAGAAGTCGGAACAACAAGTCATTAAGAATCACAAGATTACCAGCCTGATATGAACTCACTAAAAGAAATCAAGCAGAGGAAATGAAAGTTGTGATGAAGAACAGTGTATATATGCAAGCATTGCAAGATCCAGAACTAGAGGTTCTCCCAGATGGAGGGAGAAGACTATGACGATTACGTGTTCCAGTAAACCAAACATACCTCTACATGAGTCTTTATATCATCTGCAATATCCATGGGTTAGATTTCTACATCAGATGAATGCAAAGAATGTTCTCTAGAGCAATTGAACAAAGAGCATATGAAGAGAAACCTCAAGAATTTGAGGCATACCAGAAAGAGACCCTTGTATGCAGATGGAAGAAGATAACTTGGTGGAGAACCTCCAGTACACAGCATAGCGTGGTGAAGATTTTCTATAACAGAGATATTGCATCAAGATGATTACTCAGAAGATCAGATCTCATGATGGCAGAAGAAGTGTCACATGGATATGTTCTAGTTTTCCAACAATGATATACTTTATTGATCAGAGCTACATGAAGCCTTCAGAGAAGACCAGTGTTCTAGACCGATGTACATTTGAAATCAAGCATTACATTATCCGTGATGAAGTCCATATAGGATAAAGTGTTTCTCCAATACATATCTCCATATATGAGTAGATAAGCAAACATTTTGATAAATCATCTATTCAAAATGAAAGAGTTTGCGTACTTAAGCTGGAGCTCATGGAGACAACTTCCTTATTGAAAAAGGAAGAGATGACTCCCAGGTTGGGAGAGAGCACTGATGTATTATTGATTGATGGATATGATGAGCAGATTTTTTCCAGTTCGGAAAGTGGATTGAGATTTCTGACGGATAGACATTTTCCAGTTCGGAAAATGGTCCAGATTGTTGACGTACCATAGACAGTGACTTCCCATTATGGTTAACAGGGGAAGTGGTCTAGGGAAGTCTCTCTTCTTGAGGGTTACTCAAGAAGAGTGGTCTGCCTCGCAGGACAGTGATTTCTCATTGTGGTTAACATGGGGAATGGTCTGTTTTGGAGGTTGGTGCAGGACAGTCATTTCCTTTGGAAATAGTCTGGATAGTCATTCATTAGGGTGGATTCATTCTCTCCAGGTTGCACATTGTTTAGTTGCGAAGGAATGGCCCAGGGTCGAGAATGGTCCAAGTTCAACAATCAGGGACAAACATTCCTTAGGGAAGACTCATTGTCTTCGGGGTACACTTTGTCTTGTGTCAAAAGAATGGCCCAGGGTGGGGGATGGTCCAGGCTCAAAAATCAAGACAATTATTCTTCCTTGCTTGAGAAGAATAGTCCAGATAGCTCACCATTGATGTCTTACCTTTTTGAGGGAAGATTCTCTTCCAAGATCTCACAGATGTGAGTGGAAGAATGGCCCAGATGATTCATTTTATATCATAACATTGTTTCCGTGCAAGTTGATATCAGATGATTGTTATGAAGACTGTATGTTTCTAGACAGTAGATGTATACTACTGTGGTGGATGTGTTCCATTGTTTGTGACTATACGTGACTAATCAAGTACTTGTGTGCTACTTAGTGTGGTAGTGTACCACTGGATTGTAGTTGTGTACTACTATGGATAGACACAGTTGTGTTCTATTGAATGATATTATTTTGATTTCCTTGAAGACTATCAGTAGTGTTGGAAATGATTATCAGCTAGATGAATGATCAATGAACAAGGATTTCCCAGACAGAAAATGGTTCAGAACATGTATTCTTCCAGATTAGAATAATGTCTCTTATGTCACTATGTGGAGTGAGCATCATGTCTGATTACTCAGATAGAGTATGGTTCTGAGAGATGGTGCAACTGATGACATTGATGGTGATGATGGTGCTCATGATCTAGTCATGAGATAGTCTATACAACTATGTTGATGCTATCGGGTGAATGGTATGTTTGTGTTCAAGACCATTACATGTAATACCTCCCTAGCTAGGAGGGAGTGTTGATAGTATTGTAGCTATGCGAGGTAGTTACCTCCACGTGTAAACTTGATGAGAATAGGATACTCCGGGAAGTAAGAAGAAACCCTAATGAGTTGGCTAATAACCCTAGAAGACATGTTGTCTCAAGAAGATAACGTGTATTAGGTTATTAACCTCCAAGAGAAGAAGTCGACCAGAAGAAATAATATATACTAAACAAATGGATACCCAAAATGAGAAGTCAGCCCAGGTAGTTAGCTAGAATTACTATAAATATAGGAGGCCAATCTTCATTCTGGTAGGCAGTCTTGGAATTGCAGAGCAGCACTTGTGTACATTGTAGTGCCCAGTTTTGTGCGCAGGTTTGGAGGAGAGCTACCATTGCAGTTCTTGCAGCTAGCAAATCATGTTTAGCTTGGACTATCTCTTGGTTAGGCTTTGGACTATCTGATCATCTCTTGTTGGTGCCCTATCTTTGGGTAAAGGTGTGCTACCCTTTGTTTGTCTATCTATCCTAGGGTTTTCTTCCGGAGTGATTCTCTATCAAGGTTAAGGTGCTCGGAGGGTGGCTTCGGACTATTGTTGGGTGACAATAGTGATATTGTCAATGGTAAAATGATCACATCCATTATATTCTAACAGGTTATGGGCCCACACCTCCTTCATTCAGTCTAACCGTTGGAAGGAAACATAGTTGTAACATCCCACTCTGGCGCACTTACCAAACTTATTCTTTGAGGACACTTGCTCGCAAGTGATCTGGATTTATATGATGATAAAACTTTTCTTCATTATGATGCATTGAGTTATATGACAGGATGTTTTTACTACCTTGGTATAGACAGGTGCTGCTGACTCAGTTTCTTTGAGTGTGCAGGGTGTCGGACCTTGAGGATGTAGAGGCATCGGTGGAACTCCCTTGGACTCCAGATAGAGTCAGGGAGTGGGGTATTTGAGTTGTTTCATTTACGGTGATGATGTTTTGATTTGATGTTATGATATTGATTTTATGATGTGTTGTTGACATGATCTGACATGGTGGTTGATGATGCAGGCTAACGATAGCTTGCCGACCGGACTCACATATGGAGTAAAGGGTCCACACACGAGTTCCAGAGAGATTGAGGGAGAGGTGTGGACAGCAGCCCTGCCACAGCCTACTAGCACTCCTGTCGTGGCTCGAACTGTAGGTTAACGATTACCTAGTTCGAGGGGATCCACGATGTCGTGAGGGCAGACTGCGACAGTCGCTCACGATGATTCTAAGGGGCGTGCAATAAGGCGGGGGCCTTATTCCTTAGAGACCTTAGTCTCCCACAAGATTCACCTGGTGGAGTGTTGACTCCAGGGGTTATAGAGTCTACCAATCCGTCAAGCCAGCGAGTGGTACCCTTGGAGCACGTAGTGCATCCTGAAGGGCACGTCGCGCAAGGAATTACAAGTCAGCGAGTGGCACCCTTGGAGCACATGGTGCATCCTGAAGGGAACATCGCGCAACAGAAGCGATCGAGGCGAGTGGCACCCTTGGAGCACGTAGTGCGTCCTGAAGGGCACGTCGTTTTGAGGATGATGAAGAGACAACCTAGATGACCCTGAGACCGTAGCACCTGATAAATTCTTACAACACCTCCCCTAATTAAACTGTTGTCTCCCTGTTCAAATCAAACCTAGATTAAAACGTCTCTAAGATAAATTGACCAACCCTAAGAAAAGATCCTCCAAAAATAAACCTAGGGCGTAAACTAACACCCACCTAGGAGTTAATTAAAGACTTCTAAAAAGTAAAG
>ML779738.1:209484-254393 GCA_009831015.1 Picea engelmannii | reverse complement strand
TTTTTCTTTCTCAAGTCAACTTAAAAATATAACTTTAATCTAGTTGACCTTCCCCCTCAGTGTGAGACTATGACCTAGTGGGGGTGCCCAGGCCACTGAGTCTCCTCATCACCTCTCTAAGAGGTGGGGGACATTACAAATGAATCTCTACAATCTAGGGGAATCGGTAATAAAAACACAATTGGAGGAGGTGTTGATGGGGATGATGGGGATGATCCCCATAATTCAAAACAAGAAATTGCACATATTGTTATCCCTATCCCTAAGTGGAAGAGATCATCTAATGAATACAAAGGTGAAGAATCAAAAGCTCTCGAGAATAATGCCAATGCTATGGAAATTGATGATTAAGATAAATTTCCAACTTGGGAAATTATGCAAATTAAAGAAATAAATCAATAGTTGAAGAAGTATTGTAGCATGAAGTACCCAGGATTTGAAGAAAATTATGTTACCTTATGCCATGCAAGCCATGATAAAGACACCATAAAGCTCCAATGGGAAAAGTCAAGGTTAAAGGAAAAATAATTTTGAAAGGCCATAAGACTATGGTGGATGCCAAAGGGTTGGGACCCTGTGGAGCTTTGAAAATGCACGAAGCAACTAGAGACATATTGAAATAGCATGTAAATGAGTAGCAACAAGAAAATATTAGATTGAAGAGGAGTGTTGTTGAACTGGAAGCTACTTTGAATCCTAGGCACTTTTCCACATAGTCTCTTACTATTAGAGCCCTTGAGGAGAATCCATAAGAAACGTCTAAGATATCCTTCATGGTCAAAAAAACTCAAAAGTTATTATGCAGGGTTGGGAAGACTGTCATTTCCAACATTGAAGATCAAATGGTTTTACTTTTTGAGTTATGGGAGATATTTGATAGAGCCTCTATACTTGTTGGAAGGATTTGTTCTTTAAGGAATTCTTTCAACACCAAACCATAAAAGGATAAATCAACATGCATATGTTGGTTGGAGATTTTTTTTTAAATGTTGCACTGGTCACTCTTCTCAACACTCAAATTAAACACGTTGGGTTATACTTTTCCCTGCTTTTGGGCAATAAAAAAATTAGTTATTTCTTATGTGGATGTCAATGTTTTCATAGTCAACTATTGAATTGTGATTAATTTGTTAACAATGTGAAAGTACGAGCATTGTAGTGATGTTTAGCATTTCTATCATAGATGTTTCTATAATAAAAAATTATATATTGTGGCGACCAAGAAAAACATCCTCTGCCTAAAAGTGTAACAAATCCTCATGGATTCAATCCAAGAAGACACACAAATTTCATTGGATCCTTTCTGTGAAATAATATGTATTTGACAAGCAAATTGGTAGTTGTATTGGTCTTGGATTCCCCATACTCACTTTCATTGTTTTGTATTCCCTCCCATATACTGATTTTTAGTGGTTAGATAAATTTAGTATTGTCATGATCCACCTCATACACTTTAAGGTACCAAACTTATAGACAAGAATAGCATTTTTTTGCTACAATTTCAGAATGATTGCAAGATCTTACTTAGCTTTGTTTGTTTAGGCCCTTTCTATGGGAAATGGTTATTATTTATGATTATTGTATCTTCAATTTGGGTTAATGTTGAAATTATGGATCACTTAAAAGGTAAAAATTGTCTAAAAAATTATAATGTTCTTAAGACATAGCATGCTATACTTCATTCACAATTTCTTTCACATGTGTATGTAATACTCTCCCATCCTAAAGTGCAATCTAACCACATGGATATTCCACTCATAGAGATGTTGATGTCCTCACTTTGAACTATTTTATGCATTTATGCGCTTAAGTGGGTAAATTTCAAAACAGTCGTAATTATCCCCAAGACACCTCTATTGATGTTAGACATCCTAAAAAATCTCAAAGTATTTCCACCTCAAACTTGAGGAAAGTATTATCCAACACTTGTTTTTTGGTCATGGTGGGCCATAAGGATTTATAGGTAAAGAAGCACAATGTCATTTAATCCAAAAGGACACAAAAAAATTTATGAAATATAATGTTACATGGTATGGTATATGTAGTCAAGAAGAGTATCAAATATATAAAACATAAGAGACATTATTGTTGAAGATCAAACAATATTGGTGCAATGTTGAAGCTTTAATCTATCCTAGGTCGACTTTTATGAGAAGCATCTATTAATAAAATATTCAAATCAAAACTTCTCGTATAGTGGTTGTAAGCATGTCTTCAAAATGAAGTTGTATTATAATTATGATTCTATGGAATATAAACAGATTGACCTTTATGCAAATGTTGATAAATTGTTTCATTAGAGCATTGGCTCTCATGATTACTATAATTGTAAGGTTCATCTCTAGAATTTATTTCTTTGGCCTTAGAATTACAGTTAGGATGTTTGACTTCATTAGAAGTTGCTCATTCATATCTTCAAACAACAGTGTATTTGATTTTTCCAAAAACAAGATTTATCAACATATTTGATTTTTCCAAAAACAAGATTTATGAACATATTGATATTCACGTTCATACGAAATTGTGTATGAATCTTTGTTGATACATTGCACTTTAATTTTTGAAAGCAAGTTTTCCTTTGTTTTAATCATTTGATTTCTTAATAAGGGGTAGTTTTGGCTTCTCAAAAGAGAATCGTCCTTGTCCTTTTCTAGCATAATTTTTTCAATATTTGCATTTTTTTTCTAACGATCATATTTCCACCCATCATATTCTTGCTTCCACTCATCATCTTCTTGTGATTCTTGATAGCTTCAAGCTGTCACATTTTGTTGAACAACTCTTGATCCTTAATTTATAATTTATAATTTCTTTTTTTTGAAAAACTTGTACAGTCTATAGATACAAGTCCATCAATAATTTCATTGTAAAGTCGAGTGAAGTTTCTTCTTTTAATTATGCTAAAATGACAAATATCTATTTTTCAAGTTTATGCTGAAAATATTGATGGATTCCATTAAGCATAACAAGAACAATCTTAGCATTTTAAATAGATATAAGTTGAAACCCCAATTTAAAAGAATATACATTGGTAATGAGTGAAAAATTGGCTTAAACCCCATCGCTTGTGCTTTAATACATGGTTGATGTCAAAGAACACGAGCTCTTCTTGAAGGGGATATTATTGTTATGGAAGTAAGGAACAAGGAAAAGGTTCACAAATAGGATTGATGAAAACTTCTCCAAATACATGGCCTTCTATTTGAACCCTTTTCGACACTAGTTCAAAATTTAAAAGATATCTAATTTGGAGGGTAATTACGGTAATCACCATTTTAATTATATCCCATATTGGCATCTATATTATTATTATTATTTTCGGAAATTCTATATATTTTGCACTTGTGGAAGGTACTCAATGCAAATCTATCTTATCAAAACTAACTGAGGCTCCCAACCGGACAAGTACAACGAATGAGGCACGTAACAAAGACAACTAACTTAGAGAAACTGGACCTCCTTTGTTACGTAAATGAATATGTGATATGATAAAATATTATCACAGCATAAGCATGCAATCCGAGCATGGTAAGGTCATTGCAGTGACCATGGTTTGGATTCTTATTGATACTAACTTTTAATACAAATTGTTTGGAAAACTTTCTCCAGTAAAGCATTGTTTTGAATTTAGAAAATGTATAATTTCCTAAAGATTTGATTTGAGTTTTGCTAAAATTTTAGTGGCTTTGGCCAAACAAATACTAGATTAAGCTACTCCAGGTGCTTAACTTGTTTATTAAGGTTTTTGTCATTTTCATTGGCTTGCATTTATTTCGAAAAGAAGAACTTGAGTGGTGTCTTCGAACCAATGTTATCATAATTGACCATTTTTTAGCTTAGACGAACTGATTCAAACCATTTTGGGTCAAAAACAGTTGGATTCGACATCAATACTGAACAAAGATGGCTTTTCCAAACTTGTTGACATCCAATAAAATTTTGAAAGAAAAAAAAAATTATTTATTTTTTAAATAATTATATAAAAATTAAGATATACACTTATTTTAATTTTACTTTTATTAACTTAAGTTTTAAAATTAAAATTAAGAAACTATTTTAAGATATTTGGTGATATAATCAAACCAGTTACCTTTTAAGTAAGAGGTTAAATTGTAAGGGGTAGTATCTAGTCTTATGTATGGGCTAGAACTACTACAAAGCACATGACTTCAGTGGGGTAGTCTTAGCTATGACCACAAGGGATACTCAATTTCTTGCAGATACTATCTAGGCTGAAAACTGCCTTTTGGTCCTAAAGTAAGATCTAAAACTACTTATGATTGGCTAAGAGCTTGACTTCCTCCAACATAAGAAAACAGGTTAATAACCTAAAACCTAGATGCATCTGACGGGTGAAAAACTGCCCTCTTACTGAGCACCAATGAACTATTTTATGTGGCATGGTTTTCCTTGAACAACAATGATGAGTTAACAGACATTAGCAAATAACAGCTAAAAATAATTGTCATCACTGATAATTAATGGTTAACAACTGTATTATGATAGATTTTCTCACCTTAAAATAACCAAATTATTATAAAAAGTAAAAAAAAATAAAAAAACACAACAATTGAGAGAAAAAAAAAACACATCGAGAACATAAAAATTAAATTGATTTTCAACTTTTATCATACTTCAATGTTTCCAACATTCCAGCTACTCGTTGAAACCTTTATGTAGCTCACTGCTGCCCACATTTAAAACATCAAAAAGTAGCCGCTGTTGAAGCCATCCACCAAGAGAACCAAACTTGAGATTCCTAAGCTCAGCGAAGTGAAACTAATGAGCCAGACGTACTGGCAGGAGTATGTACTCATTTGGTCGAATAATGATTTGATATTTTTGGATTCCATATATTCTTGAGAACCTCCATCCATATTTGTGTATTTCCTTTCATTGTTTTAATTAGAGGTATCATAGTATTTAAATGACAGTTTTCTGTAGAGCCTCCATATATTGTTTTAATTATAGGTATCATATTATTTAAATGACATTTTGCTGTATTCATCCATATTTGTCTATTTTCTCTCAGTTTTAATTATAATTATAGATATCATAGTATTTAAATGGCATTTTGCTGTATTCATCTTTATATGAAGAAACTTTGGATATTTGGTGTTTAATGATTTGGATTTGATGCGTAATTCTAAGATATGTAGAACTACAGTGAGATTTTAGCAATCCCTGTTCTACTCTGGTTCGATTCCTAATGACATTACTTCAACATATCTTCAAGTTTTCTAAGAATTGTTATCCACTGGTCTTCTTTACAACTCAAGCCCAAGAAACCTCAACATTCGCTCAATTTCCACGTTTATAGGAACGGCAATTTCTAAACCCGTTCCTTCCTTGATTCCATCAATCTGCCTGACTTGAGCATTTGACGTGTATTACATAGACCAGTGATTTACTGATGCTATGGAATTTTTAGGAGACAGAAGGATGAAGATGCTTTGGTTTCTTCCATTTTACCACCATTTGTCCAAGTCCAAAGACTGGAAGTTGATCACCGTTGGCTTGCACTCTTTATTTTCTTTATTTTCTTCTAGGATCTTCTTTTATTTATTCTTAATGTATTGTAACCCTCGATTTGCAAGCATTTTAAATATTCTCTGTCACGACGGTAGTTCTCTTGGACTCACATCAATGTGATTGTTATAATTTTATTATACACGTCTATGTGGCAGGTATTATGTGAGTGCATGTATGAAACAATATTTGAATACAACTGTTTTACTTGATCTTGAAATAATTTTTACGATAATAAATTCTCCTCTGCTGCAAAACGACAATAAACTCTATAGCAGTACTTTATTTCTCTTTTACATGGAGAACAATTTTCTCCCTAACAATTCTAGGCCTACATAACGTCGATTTTTATCAATCCAATCCAAAATAAATCAATAAACACATGTATATAGTGAGGTTAAATGCTATTAAACTTCAACGATACCATTGGCCCGTTATTTAACAACAGCTTTTATATATTCATATTTTACATGGGTTGAGAATGACAGCGGATCTAGTTGATCTCTAGAACCCATGAAATGCACTCTCTGAGAAGTTGGAATTGGTGATAAACTGCAATGTTGAGGAAGACCTGCATTTTGCTAAGGAAACCCCTAGGATCATCTTTACAAAGGAATGAACCTGCACAACTGCATTGCTCAGTAAGATGGGATGACTTCACTTGGTGACACTTTGAACATACAAGGTCTTGTACGTGGTACAGGCGCTCCCTTTGGCGTACAATTTGGAGTAGTGCATTTTCAATCCACTCTTTGTTGTATGGCTGACCACACTGTGGCACAGCACATCGCCAATCATGCTCTAGCAATGCAGCGTCACGGCATAGATCCAAGTCCCTGCAGTCATTGCAATAACTGGAACCGAAACAACGCCCAGCTTATGTCAGTAACATTTCAATTCAATTTAAATCAGGCTTTTCCAAAAATAAATAAATAAATAATCCCCCAACATTTATTCTGTGCTCAAAAAATGGGAGTTGTGATGAGTTGAAATTAATCTTATGTTTCACTTGGATTAATTTCAAAATACCACGCCCATACTGCCTAAGGGAAATAGGCTTCTCTGATGTTAAAAACGGATGGATCCTATGCTTTATTTTAGTTTCAAGTTTTCTACGTTGTTTCCAATGTTTGACTTTCCAAAATTACAAAAACAGAAGTAAAATCTGAATCAAATTTTTGTTTCCATCAACCAACGCTTAGTTGGATGGTAAAGCAGGGCTGCTTAACAACTCCCAACAACATTCAAATCTTCTAAATGACATGCTTCATCCTTTGGAAGACGTCTTGCCGTCTCGAGCAGTTGGTGCCAGATGCAAGTCCTAAGCGACTTTGATGGATTAGATACCCCAAGCCATGGTTTCTTGGCCAAATGGATCTTTCTAGTGTTGTAAGCCAACTATAGTGAATTGTACAATTCCCGGATTGAAGGTCAGGCTTGTCACACGATGATAACATGAAACATCTTGTCAAAATAACATGTTCCCTTCCATGATATACATGTACTTGCTTGAAAAATAAATAAAGAGACCTCGGCATGTTTTGTTTCTTTACCTGCAAATCACATTAGGAAGAGTGAATGACAGGCAAGGATCATGAAATTCTGCCTCTGGAGAAAACTCTCTTACATGGACCAACTTTAAAAGGTTTTTTCGCATCACCTGCAACAAAAGCAGGAGTTGAGTATCTGACAACTATAATGCATACCTGGAAATGTGTTCAAACCTTTCATTACTTATTTCTACAAATAGAAATAACATTCTTACTCATCCACATCCATGTTAACATAACTGTACATGATCGTTCAAATTTTAACATAATTAAATTCAGACCCTAAGTCAGGCTTAAAGGATGTAGAAAAACAGTTAATGAACAAAACGACTATTGCTAGAAACTTTGCAGAGCCATGCTAGAAGGTAAATAACGTGGACATTATGAAAAGGCAAGCATATTAGGATGCTTGCAAACTTGCAATTTTACCTTGTACTTTCAAACTGTAACGAACAGGTGAAAATAAAGAGTCATACATTCCACAGCGCCAGAAACATTTAACTGACAGTTAGGGATCATTCAAATTGAATAGATAAAACTTACTAACAAAATTGATCTGCGATGGCTTATGCCAACAGTTGCTATTTCAAATTGATTAATTAATGTGTCAAAAATAAAATAAGTTGCTAAGAAAGGATGTAAAGTCTCTTGAAATTGGGGACAAGGCAGATATGCTGGCACTCCTTTTATATGCAATGGAGTAGTCTGCATATCACGGCTTGGCCCAATGCTGTATACCTCTTCAGCTAATTTGATTGTTCAGTAATTGAATATAAGATACATTTTCGAAAAAAAATATGAAATTACGGAATTAACATCACACTATGTTGTACTTATTTATGTCTGGGCACCCATAGTTCAAGGGAATGCAACCTGAAACAGTCTAGAACAACTACCTATATGGTGAACTTGTTCTTTATCAACTTCTTAGGCATGATACATTCTTCTCTCGTATAACCAACTGAATTTTGATATCTGTACAACTACCCAATGTGACAAATTACACTCCTGCAATTTTTTTATTTTTAAAATTCACACCTTGTAACTTGCATCAAGGACACTGCCAATCTAGTTATAACTCACATCAGAATTTAAAAACAGTGGAGGCATGGCTCTGCTAGTATCTGAACTGCTAGTCTCTTCACGGTGCCAGACCCAACAGATCACAAAACATCCTTGCCGTGCAAGACATAGACCTCCAGTGTTATTCTATGAAACAGGCACTATTGACTTGGTTTGTTGCCCATGTCCTCTATTCAAAAGATTCCCTCCAAGCAATGCATGGTTGTTGGAAGCTAACCTACCATGGTTAATTTGTAGGTTGATATTCTGAATATGATCAAGTGTATTCAACCTTTAGCTGCATTACATCATGTGGCGATGTGAATACAATATGTTACATGTTTCTAAGTGGATGCCTCATTAAGCTAAGGCATGGACGAAGAGTTGCAAGGAATCAACAAGGAGGTCTGCAATTGTCTTGTTCAAGGGTTTGGAATCGCAGGTCAACTTGCATTGGCATGATGGACGAAAATAAAAATGCTTGATGACTTGGGTGCCTAGACTTATACGGATCGATGGAGTTAGGCAGTCCACACTTGGGGGTTGCGATGGATAGTCGAGGTGCACTTATCTGTCCTTACCAAGGTAGATCAATTGCAACCTGGGTCCCAGCCACATCCATCATTGTTTGTTCTTTTCTTAATTTCCAGTTGTTTTTGGTAAAACATTTTTCCCTCTCATTCCACTACTTCACTGACACGCTTAATGTTCTGTTTTTTAGGAAATACCGGTTATATTATAAGAAAATAAAATATGTACATAAAGACGAGCAATTGACTAATAGATACATTTTTGGCATCTTGAATATGCCAATATCCTTTGGCTTTGATCTAGGTACACCTCATCTGAGGCAGTACTTACAGTGCCTTCAAAAATATACATACAAGTTACAACAGAGTTTCCAAAGATAAACAAGCTACAATCCATATTGTAAAAACCAAACACACAAATAAACCAAAAAACAAGAAAACTTGAAAAAGAGAAAATGAAGAGAACGACCATCTCTTTATAGCAAAGGAATGACATAAACTCTAGATGTATAAACCTTAGAATGATTTAATGTACTTTGAGTCATTAATACAACACCAAGAATAAATTAAACAAGTCATAAAGTGACTTTATTATTATGCCTAAGACTATAGTCTACAAGATCATAATAAACTAGAAGATCAAAGACTATAATCTATAAGATCATTATAAACTCTATCATTCTCCATTAATGGTCATCCTAGAAAATACACCAAGTTTGTCTCTAAAGTTTACAAATTTATCCGAGCATATCTAAATTGGTCCTGAGTTGGGCTATTTCCACTCAACTACTCCATCTTCTACAAGATGGAGTAATTAAACCTTGATTATGTATCATAATTAACTCTAGGGCTTGTGATCGCAAGCACCGCTCCCGAGGCCTATCAATGGATGCCCCATCAACATGTGGAGGCCATCTCCTTCCTCTCTAGTTCCCTCTTGTAGGTTCATCCAAGCACCCATGCCACAGTCATTGGAGACCATTGACCCTCCTCCTGTCTTAGGTTCCCTTGTGTATTTTTTTTGGTGTCGTGGGAAAGCAAGAATTCCATGGTTGTTCAAGAAGCCCCTAACTCATTTAAAGAGGCAATGGCCTCTTTGAACCCTCTTCTCAACGATCATTTTCAAGTGGAATGAGTTGTAGAAGCCTCGATTCTCCTAGGGGAGGAAGCAAAAATGAACTCCAATTTCTACCAAAAGAACAAACTTGATTTGCAGATTTAATGGCCTCTAGCCATGACACTTTCAGAACTCCACAAGTGGTTATCCCAATCTAGGAAACACCAACTGCATGGTGATGTTTATATTCACCTTTGATCTCAAGGCTTCTTTGTATTGGAATTCGAATTAATGGAGGATAGAGATCTGATTTTACGCTTAGGCCCAAAGTTCATGAACTGCTTTGGGCTTGGTATGAAACCTCGGTTCCCTTCTTTCAATCCCTCTATGAAGGTGTTCTCTATATTCCTATCAAAATTCATCTTCCAAACCTACCCATGCATTTTTGGGTCCCTGAATCCTTGGAAGCTATTCAAAACACCCTCGGTAAACATCACTTCATGTCTTTAGAGATGAAGAACAAAATACCCACTTATCCAAGCATGTGTTGAGTTGGATCTTGCCAAAGGCATGTGAAAGGATATATGGTTGAAACTTGAAAGTGGCAAATGAAACTTGGAACAAAGATTGGATTATGAACAAGACACCTTTCGATGCAAGTCTCGCTTTTCCTACGGACACTTGGACACGACTTACCCTTCAAAACCTTCAAAAAACGCAACTACAAAAAATCCACTTGGTGGCAAAGTGAGGATGAGAGACATCATGTGATTACCTCATGTAAGGTAGTAGCTCCTGCCAGGAACCTTGCACCATCCGAGGACCATCATGTGACAACATTGTTGGAGGATTCTTCTCAAACACTGGTAAATGTGGATCCTAGCTCAATCCCCTCTGCCCCAACAAAGGTCAAAAATGTCTTGCCAAGTTTGGACATAAAGAATCACTCCTCTCAAATGGGTTCTTCTAATCCAACAAAAATGTGTGCTATCTTTAAGGAACTGCCATTGGAGAATCTACGGACGTACTCCAAATGTGCAAACCTGAGGAAAATCAAGGGGAAATTGATTGAGGACGAAGAACCAGTCAGTCCTACCCATGAGCTAAGACCCTCCTCTCAAGACAATATTGAGGAATGGATCCAAGCAGCCAACAAGAAATTCAAAAAGAATTGCAACCTTTCTTTTGAGTATATGGCTAGATTGCTAAAGGGGAAAGGTTCCCCTAATTATGATACTTTAAATGCACTATTTTTCAAAAAGCCAGTAATCAGTTTATGAGCATTGACCACAACCCCAAAAGTAACACAAAAGGCCCCATTTATAAACTCTTGATCAACACTAACAGAGAGGAGGGAATCATCTTCGAGCTATCCGAGAGAAAAATACCTCTAACCTCAATACATGTTACCTCCAACAAATATCCCAAAGCATCAATAGTCAACACATATAATAGGGTGTCAAAGGGCACCCCTGACGAATGGATCAATACAGAGCAACAAGCTATTAACTAAAGTATGGCGATAAGCATGGTCTACCCCTAGTTTCTTGGGATGTTCGCACTATGCCCAAGGAGGAAGAGAGTCTCGGTTTGATTGATGTCACCTCCCAGGAAAGTGTCTTGGCGATAAGGTGTTAGGAGAGTTCAACATCTTGGTAGGTTCATTTTTGACATCAAGAAAAAGTCAGTGCAACATCTCAATAGATTTTGGGGGTCTTTTGATCTCTATGACATTATTTCCACTCCCCACCTCTTTCAAGTTCCAGGCTCGCTCATTTGCAAAAGCATTTGGTCAGCTTGGAGAGTTGTTTCAGGTTTGATTCGATGGTGTCGGGAGGGCAACAAAGGGTGGTGGGAGTTAGCTTGCCAACAAATTTGGAGTTAGAGAGAGCAAGGAGCGTGCATGGTGGAGATATTGTGCTTTCAGGTGTGCAAACTAAGTTGAAAGGGCATCTTTTTCTGGTGTGATCTATGGAATCCTGGTAATCATGCTTAGGAGTGGGGACCTCTTGCTCAAGAGCACGAGCTTTTTTCTTCTGACTGTCTCTCGATTAGGGAGTTGTGTGCCCTCGTTCTAGAGTCCAAGTTATATAAGATGAAAATCGGTATGTCGAGGTTCTTCTGGAGAGATTGGGGATGTTGTTTTGGTCAATCGTTACTGTAGTATGAGTCTCGTCATTTTTTTTCAATTCTTTATTTGAGACGTCCTTTTTCCTCAGTTCTTAACACTCACTAGGTATCTAAGGATCCAGAGGAGCATTGGGTGCAACACCTACACAGTGTTTGGACTATTCGACTGTCATATAAGCTTGAGGGTATTGCTTGGCTTGTCATCATTTATCAAGGGCTTCCATCTAGTGCTAGGTTTCCCAAGACAAATTTGTCAGATGGTCTTTGTCTTATTTGTCAGGACCCCGAGACAATTAGGCATATTTTTAGAGACTGTTGATTTGCCAAGCATTGTTGGAGTTCGTTTCATGATCTTCACTCGAAGCTTCATCAAGGTAGGGTTCACTAGCAGGCAACGTTGCTTGGTGATGGCCACACTCTTGCTCTTGCTCATGCCTTTTTTAGGGGTTTTGGCATTCTTTGAGGATAATGGTGCTTTTTGTTTTATGGAAACCAAGGTGTAAATTTGTTTTTGATCATGAGCCTAGCTCCTTATCTGCCTTCAGTTGGTTTGGAAGGATGAGATTCATCATCCGTTATTGGAAAAAGGAGTGTTGTTGATCACACTGAGTACTTTGCTTTTATTTCTGCCTTAGTAGCTCTTAGGAAGAGGTTATAATGATCATTGTATATAACCCTTCCAATTTTCGGTTTTCTAATTGTAAATATAAGACATATTTTTCAAACAAAAAAGCAATATTTTTGTCAATTGTTGTGTAACTAGTTTGTTTGAATCTACACGACCAACCCAAGGAAAGAAAGAAGCATTGTAAGGAATCATAATTGCTAGAATTTACCCAACCCCATCTTGAGAGGGAGGGTATCTTAACGACTTTTTGAAATTGTTTAGGATTGTACAAGTTAAGCCACAACTAGTTTGCAAGATTAATACAATTAACTGTTACTGTGAAAATCATAATTAACTCAAATAAAATTGAATTATACTTTAATTATTTACTAATGAACCCTAAATAACTCAAATGAATTCTAATAGTACATCTTATTCTCCTATATAAACCCTAATTATATGCTAATAAACCCTAATAATATCCCAATAAATCCTAATTAATCTAACTACATGATAGTAACAACTTGCATAATCAGAGAACTCAATATGTCAATTGGGTCTAGCTTAGGTCCTTAAAAGTAGATATTGTTATTGTCTCTGTTGAGTTTTGGTGTACCTCGGGAAGTGGTTCCCTTGTAGTTTTGAGCCTCTAACAAGAGGGAGATGTTGGTACCTTTGTACCTTGTACTTTATGTCTAATTTCACTTCGACTTAGGAGTTTTAAGTCAAAAGTGAAATTAGTCACTTTTAGCCAAAAGTGACAATTAATTCACAAAGTGGGTGAATTAATAGACATAAAGTGAACCTAGGGAACTTAACCCAAAGTGGGTTTGTGAGTGAGATTATTGTGGGATGATCTCAACCTTTGATTAGAGATGGCATGGGGAGATCCTAGCCATCCAAATCTTAGGTATCCTTATGGAGGTTTAAGAGGGCCGCATAAGTGCCTTGGAGGCTCATTCACTCTTATGTTCACTTGGAGAGTTTGAGAGGGAGCATAAGGATGAGGTTGGAAGCATTAGTTGAGGGAAGCTTGGGCGCCTCCTTCCATGGAGGGCTCATGGAGGCTTAGACCCTCAATTATTTGTGATGGAGCTTCTTGCTTGGAAGAGGGTGCATTATAGGAGGAGGGTGCACTCATAGCAGGCACAAGCTACGGTTGGACGATCACAGATCCGTCAGTTTCAGTGGAGAGGTAGCACACAAGAGCATCTTCATGTGCAAGGGATTCTTCTTCACAGCTATAGGGATCAAGGGCGCATTGTTTTAGTTGATAGAGCAACAAAGAGAGAGGGCGCACTAAGCTTGGGCGCATATCTCCTTGGATCCTTTGGCAAGGCTCGAGAGGAGCTTGCTATGTATACAAGTTCCATTGTATTGTATTACTTGTTGTATCCTATGCTTTAGACATCACTTATATATACTTCCATTCCAAACTAGTTTTCCCCGGGGGGGGTTTAATCCAGGGTCATGTTGACCAAAAATATTTGTGTCATAATTTCATGCATGCTTAGAGTTTAGATCAGCATTTCATAGTTGTAAAGAGTAGAGGAGTGTTACTTGTTTTGAGTTATATTGCATGTGCTAACATTGGGTTACGAAAACACTTGCAAGGGCACCTCAAAGAACACTTAACCATAAAACTTATGAGCAGAAAAGTATCCTAACTGTTTGCTGTCCTAAAACGCAGCAAAGGACAGTTTTGGAGATTGAAACTTAGAGCTCATAACAGGCCAAGGACAGACCTGTTTGAGCAGCCTCATAGGACCTCAGTTTTCTTCAGTCTCCACCTAGGTTCATATCTTGCTTGTGACATATTTACCCCTCATGGGCCAATCGCATAAGTGCTTAAGAGTGGTACGAGAAGTAGCAAACATTCCAAGGGGTTAGCTCAACTGAGTGTCACTAATGTTGTTAGGCATTTGGCTAGTTCTCTACCAAGAGGTGCCTAATTTGAATCCCCCTAAGTTTGGCGCACTAGTCTACACCAACAAGTTTACTAGAATTTTCATCCATGAATGTGCATAAGCATCCCTTGGGTTTCCATGCAAGGTTTTCCTTCAAAAAAAATCAAATGACTATTCAAAATATGCAATTAATATCTAATTATATGTTAATAATCCATAATTAACCCATATAAACCCTAATTAAATGCTAATAAGCCATACTTAACCGCAATTAAACGTTAATTTATGCTTATAAGCTCTAGTTAACTCATATATACTCTAATGAAATGCTACTAAACCCGAATCATATGCTTATAAACTGCAATTAACCCAAATAAACCTTAATTATATGTTTATAAGCCATAATTCATCCAAATAAACCTTAATTAGATCAAATAAACCCTTATTAGATCATGCTTAGTACAATCATGGAAGACTGGATGCTTAGCTAGTTTGAGCACCCCTTGATTGTGACGGATTAGGGGTGTTGACTTTGTCTGTTGCATCTTCATGTTTGAAAGCATCCTCTTGAGCCAAACTCCCTTACACACTCATTTCACTGCTCCTTGACATTATGCTTCAATCAATGAAAGGGCTACTATATGTTGCTTCTTGTCAGTCCATGTGATTGCACCCATGCCAAGGCTAAAACATATTCAAAGGTTGATTTTTTATCATCCAAGAAACCTACCCAATCTAAATCCATGTACCCACACAACCTAGGGTCTTCACTTCTCTTGTATAGAAAGCCAAATTCAAGTGTCTAGTTCACATATCTCAACACCCTCTTTGCGACAGTCCAATATTTTCCTTTCGACACTATCACGAGTCTGGAAATGAATCTCACAGTGTAGCTCAAATCAGACCTAGTGGCTATAAGGTGTATCAAGCTCCCCACTAATTCTCATCAATTGCCTTAGAATTAGTCTTGGTTGAAAGCTTCAACCCTTTCTCCATAGGTGTGGATGAGATTTTGCAATTTGTCATTCGAAACCTATTAAGCAAACTCCTCGCATATTTTGATTGAGAGATAAAAATGATGCTACTTGTTTGCCAAACTTATACACCTAGGCAGTAATGTAAGAGGCCTACATGAGTGATGTCAACAACTTTACTCATATTATATTTGATTTGTTCAATGGCATTTACCTCACTATTTGTAATAATGATGCCATCTACATATTTGACTAGTAGAATGATATCATTACCAATGCTTTTGATGTACAAATTGCAATCTGAAGGACTCCACTGAAACCCTTGTTCATTTAAGTACATGTCAATTTTAATGTACCATGCCCTCATACCTACTTCAGGCCATAAAGAGCCTTCTTCAGTCTACAAACAAGGTGTTCCTTCCCTAGAACCTTAAAACCCTGTGGTTGATACATGTAGACTTCTTCCTCCAAATGTCCATTGAGGAAGGCACGCTTCATGTCCATTTGATAGACCTTCTAGCCAAACTATGCTACCATGGCTAGAACTAATTGGATGGTGTTCATCTTTGTTGTAGAAGAAAAGGTCTCCTCGTATTCAATGTCTTCTCGCTATGAGAACCCTTTTGCAACCAATCGTACTTTGCACTGTCGAGTGTGTCATCTACCTTGTACTTAACCTTGTACACCCATTTGTAGTTGATGAGACTCTTCCTTGGTGGAAGATCTGTGAGATCCCAAGTCTAATTTTTCATTAGACCCGCATATTAGATTGGCATGGCCTTCTTCTATTCAGCTCTCCTCGTTTCCTCCTTTAATAATTGTGGCTCATAAACTCCTTGAACATTGGCCATCGAAGCAAAGTTGACCGTGTTATGTTTATGCTTGCTCTTGTCTCTCAATGATCATCCCTTGATCATTTCACCCACCCGAACATCTATAATGGTGTTGTGCCACCACTTTGGCCTCTTCTTGGGATCCTCCTTATCCAAGTCAATGATGTCACCATGACTTGGGTTACATGTACCTGTGTCATCAGAATGTTGATTCACATTATTTGCATCAAAGTGTGGAAACATTACCAACCCAAGAGATTCCTCATGCTAAGAATCTTCCTTCCTTTTAGGTGGAGTTGTCTGAAGCTTTACACCTAGACGCTTAGCCACAAAGGGCTACTCCTTGTCAACATCAACCAACCTATAAGCTTTGCGACTGTCGTTTGGCCCCAATTTCTTTCTCTTTAGGTCTAACTTGGTTCTTTTCTCTTCTAGAATCTAGGCATATAGGTAATATAACCAAATACCTTCAAAAGACTGACTTTGGGCTTCCGCCAATAACATTGGAGATCTAATCTACAAATATGTTGTTGTATGTTAGATTTGGCAGCATCGACAGTCATTCTCCAATGAGAGGCCATATGGGCCACCCTGAGGCTAGCCAGGGAGATTTTGAGAATCAACCAGTCTTGTGAGGTATTGACAAAAGCCAAGGGGAACGTACAACCTCTGTGAGTCAAACCAAAAGTCAGGACAAACGAGATGCTATGTGAGTCTAATGTAAAAGTCAGGGGGAACGTACAACCTCTGTGAGCATAGACAGACTAGTGCAAAAGTCAGGGGGAACGTACAACCTCTGTGAGCATAGACAAACTAGTGCAAAAGTCAAGGGGAACATACAACCTCTGTGAGCCTAGTCAAGCCTTGTGAGCCATGAGCAAAAGTCAAGGCACCTAGCAAAATTTAGGTTGAATATAAAATTCCTATGAGATAGAAACAAACAATATTCCTAATATTGCAAATGATATAAATATATTGATCTAGTGCATTGGCACGTGTAACATTATCCACCATGAAGAGAATTTTGAATTGCCTTGTAAAGAGTCAAGTTGTAACTGAAGTCTTAAGTCTAGTTCTATTTTAGAACTAAAGTGTAATGTTGAGTTGCAACTAAAGTCTTAAATCTAGTTCTATTTTAGAACTGAAGTGTAATGTTGAGTTGCAACTAAAGTCTTAAGTCTAGTTCTATTTTAGAACTAAAGTGTAATGTTGAGTTGTAACTAAATTCTCAAGTCTAGTTCTATTTTTGAACTAGAGTATACCAGTCTCAAGTCTAGTTCTAAAGTTCTAACTAAAGTATGAAGTTGAGTTATGATTAAATCATGCAAACAGGTTACTATTTCGAGCTTCTCCTCTTCTCCTCTTCAGCCTATATAAGCAGAGGTCGACCCCTCTCTTCAACACAGTTTTGATATGCATGTTAAGGGTGAAGCAATAGAGGCACATATCAGTGATAAAGAGGCAGCATACCAAAGCAGCATATCAGTGTTGTATATCAACAATAGAGGCAGCATATCAAAGGTGTATTTCAGCAAGGTCTTTTAGGTCTTTGTCAGGTCAGAGTCATCTTGGCAAGCTCTTTAAGAGCAAAACATTCATGGTGGATATTTGTAAGTGATCTTACATTATTAATGCAATAAAGGAATATCGTTTGTTGGGGTTTTTCTCCCTGTACAGGGTTTCCCCAAGGTATATGTGTTGTTGATGTGCATGCTTACTCATCTACATAGTTATTGCTATTCGATTATGATTTGGTATTAAGCTGGAATCAAAGTGTTGAAGAAAATAAAAGAATTAATCTGCATACGAAATCAAGCTCAAAATTTAACATTGTAAACATTGCCTCAACCCAAAACCTATTTGGAGAACACCTATTGATAGTGCAATTCCACCTCTATGATAGTGCAATTCCACCTCTCAACCACTCCATTCCATTGTGAAGTGTAGGGTGTAGTGAATAGTGAATTGTCTTTTTATCCCATCCCATCTTCAGCACAAAAGTTATTGAATTCTTTTGAACAAAATTCTCCTCCATTACCAAACCTAAGAGTAGTAAGGCAACATTCTAACTCTTTTTTTACTAATGCTTTGAACTTTTGAAATTCATTAAACACATCAAATTTCAATTTCAAAAAATACACCCAAATTTTCCTACTATAGTTATCAACAAAAAGAAAGGAATACTCGACCTCGATAATGGATGCCATGTTCATTGGTCCACAAACATCTGCACAAACAAGTTGAAGGACTTTGTTTGCTCTCCAAGATTGTCCTTCGTCAAATGGTGTTGTGTTGCTTCCTTGTCTGACAAGCTCCGTAAACATCATGTATCTACTATTGGATGTCAAAATGTCTATCTACTAGATTCTCTTGAGCCAACTGAGAAAGGTAGGTCAAGTTTAGGTGCCCATATCGTTGATGCCAAAGTGTACTAATGTCAAATGCACTCTTGGTTGCCAATGCATGCTCCCTAAACCTATCGAATGTCAACCAGTCTAAACAATCTATGATGCTCCACACCAAGAGCAATAGTCTTCTTGGTCTCTTTGTCAATTATGTAGAATTTGTGATTGCTAAAGTCAACATCTAGATGGGGACAATGCATCATAATCTAACTAATTGAGAGTATATTAAGCTCCAGTCCTAGCACATAGTACACATTGAGGAAAATCAACACGTTCACTCCAAAGGAAATCTACACATTCCCTTTGCCTACTACCATGAAACCTTCCCCACCAACAAAGATCATTGAATCCTTAGAGGAACAAGTAGTGTACTCCGTGAACTAGTTATGCTTGTTGGTGAAGTGTCGCGATGCACCTGAATCTATGTACCAACCAAATGACTTGTCTCTTGGCCAAGAATGCATAGAAAGTTGACTCCTCTGTTGTATGCTCTACAACATGAGCCTTTTGCTAAGGCCCTCCCATGTTGGTTTTCTAATCAGCCAACCTCTTTCTACAATGCTTCACATGACCCACCTTGCCATAATAGTGGCATGTGATGTTCTTTAGCCTCTTGGTTGCATCCTCACCTTTTCCTTGCTCTTTCTTATTTTCCCACTTGCCTTTTCCCTTGAAATTAGCTGCAAAGCCATGTTTTGTACCCTTTACCTCCCTACTATTATCGAACTATTTGTTCCATCTATCCTGCTATAAGAGATTCTTGCACAACTTTTCAAACTTGAGGTCAACATTCATAGTAGTGATGTTTAGGGTCTCAATAAAGTTCTCATAAGCATGTGTTAAGCTTTTCAACATGATTACCACCATCTGCTCCTCTTCCATTTTCCAACCAATAGCTAACAACTATTCTTTGATATCCCTGGATCTTGAATAAATGCTTTTGTAATGATGCACTCTCATCCATCATGATTGAAAACAGCACATTCTTCAGAAAAAAGGCTTTACCCTAGTCTAAAGTTCCATGCAACTCTCGCAAATGTTTCCAAATTCCTATTGAAGTCTTCCTTGTCTAGACTTTAGGAAGCATTTCATTTGTTACGGACAACTTGATCAACATCACAGCTTCTTTGTCTCGTTCATCAAACTTGTCCTAGTCTCTACCCACAATTGTTGGGCGGGTATCTTTACCTAGGACAATATTAGCCAAGCACCTGTACACAAATATGGCCAACATACGTTGCTTCCACGTATTGTAGTTCTTACCAAAAAATCTTTGGTTTCCTTCCAACATGATGTTGCATGAAGAGGCCATTTGTGCAAGACAAAAATGCAGAAATATATACTGAAACAGAGTAAAATGTTGAAAATACATGTTCTTACCTCCCTCAATCTGCAATCATGTGCTAAGAACACCTATATATTGGCTCTAAACACCTACAGTAGCCATGTATCGTTGAAAAATACAGATTTCCGATAAATCTGCCCAAAAACAGCACCAAAACAAGCAAATTTCAATAGATCTACTCAGAAACAGCACCAACACAAATTTTAGGAAATCTGCTCACAAATAGCAGCAAACCACAAATTTTGAGAAATCTACTTTTGGATCTGCTGAAAAAAATAACAAAACAACAGTTGAATCTTCTAGATCTGCAAATCTGGACAACAATACAGGCAGGAACAACTCCAATATGCTCCCAAATCATCCACACTGTCAAGCAAACTCAAAAATTTGACTGATTGATTGTCCAATTAGACCATTCAGTGCAGTTTAAAAACACAATTTTCTGATAAATCTGCCCAAAAACAGCACCAAAACACACAGATTTCGATAGATCTGCTCAAAAAAATGCCAACACACAGATTTTAAGAAATCTACTCAAACAATGCCAAACCACACATATTTTGAGAAACCTGCTTTGGATCTACTGAAAGAATAACAAAACAATAGTTGAATCTTCCAGATCTGCAAATCTGGCCAACAATAGAGGCAAAAACAGCTCCAGTCAGCTCCCAAATCCTCTGTACTGTCAAGCAAACTGGGAAACTTGACTGATTTACTATCCAATAAGACTGTGCAGTCCATATTTTAGCTCAGAAAATGTCTGGCAACATCCGTATAGGTCCGAATTAGCTTGGCGGCTGGAACCCCAGCATTGTAGAACCATACAGCTTAGATGTACATGTTGATTCATTCCCTAGCAACTTCGTACAGTGCTTGGCAGCTCAATTTTCTGTTGGAAACATCATACAACATGTGCAGCTGAGTCTTATGGATGTTTATCCGTACTGGCAATTGTAAGGATTGATCCATACAGCTTTTCCTTCAAAGATTCCTTTTTTTCTGGAACCACAATATGCAAGGTTCCCTTGTAAAACAAATTTCTTTCAATTGAAAAAACAAATCAATAACTCATTTCCTCGAAACCCTTTTGGCTTTTGGATGTGCTATGCTAGCAATCCCTCAATCTGTCTCTACCGACAACAGTTCCTATGTCTTCACACTCTCACAGACTTCGTGGCTCTAACCAAGCTCTGATACCATATCACATTAAACAAAAATCGAACACATTAAGAAAACCAACATAACTCAACAGAGTTCTTCGTATTGCATTGCTTAAATGAGATGTGAAAGCCTTCTTATAACGGGTTACATACTAGTTGAGTCAATCCACTTTATGAATGTGGGATTGACTGAGAAACACACTTAAGTGAAATAAAACATAAAAGTGTAACATAACCTAAAGTCAAAATGACTTTATTTATGCCTGTCTAATTCTTAGTGACCATTATTAATCTAATAGTACTCCAACATATAACCCTTAAGCAATATTTCTAAAAGCATAAAAAATCATAACTAAAATTCATATTTCTTATGTAAAAGCCTGAAAAATGATAGATTTTAGTTGGAAGTTTCTTCTTGTTTTTAAAAATTGCTTCCTAGTATTTCCCTATTTCCTATGGTTTGTATAAGAAGTCTACCCCAAGTTTCATGTCCTTACTAGTATCTAGCCATTCCTATTCCCAAAAACTCCTTTTTATAGTATCTCGTTTCTGATACCTCACACATAGACCTCAACCCTTGTTTACAAGGCAATTGTGATTATTTATGAGAATGAATCAAAAGTTACGTTAGCTAGTTGAGGAAGCTTTGGTGAAATCAAGTCAACTCATTTTGGATTATTAGGATGTTTGAGTAAGCCATGTTTTGTGTGGATTAAGTAATTAGTTATGCAACCAACATAAAATACCATAAGCTATGAAATAAGATATTATAACTTCTTCCGGCTCTAAATTGTTCCTATGGAGCTATTGAATCTCATTTATATGTCTTGCCTTGTTCTACGATACACAAGTTCTTTGAAATCTAGCTTAAGCTATATTTATGGTAACTTTTCAATTCACTTGGGCTATTAACATTAGAAAGAATACTCTGTGATTATATCAGTTATACTCCTTGGAAGGTTTTAGTTGTTTTTTCCAATCTTTGCATTTACTAAGTTTTAGATAAAAACTATTTCATTTATTCTCATAACAGAAAAAAAATTATTTTATTGAACCTGTGTAACAATATGTATTGCCGTGTGCATTGCATGAAATTGAAATAATACTTAGTTGTTTTTCCAGAAACTGACAAAAGTCTCAATAAAGGCATGAAAGATTTGGAATTTTTTTGAAACTAAACCATTAAAACCTTTCATAATTTGCTCTCATGATTTGTAATTTTGTACACATAATTCACAGTAAACATGCTAGTTGCAGAAAGTTAGAACTTCAACCATTCAAATTTAACTACAAAATTGAGGTCATATAAAGTATACGTTGAATCACATCCTTGCAAATAATAAATAAATGAAATCAAAAGATTTCATGGTAAAGATTAATACCAAAACATCATGTTGAACATGTTGATCAAGAGCAAGAACGGCACAAACATGCTTAATGAATTCCAAGGCACCATCACCCATTGGTAAGTGAGAACCAGCCAGTTTTGGGAACTCATGGGAAACAGCCTCTACAGAAGCATCCTCTTTTCTTCCTTTAGCAGTAATATGACGCAGTATATCGCGGACAATCCTCAGAAGCTTGTCTGTAAAGTATGAAGCAATCTGCAAGATAAATTCAGAAAAAGTCATGATGATTCAACACAACTTCAGTACCCTCCATTTATCATTTATAACTGAATTAAAATAAATGCCAACAAGTTATAGTTATTTTTTGACTAGTTACCTGCTCCTTGAGGAATGAGACTTCTTCCAATTCAAGATCCGCTGCTGCTGCAACTGTAACTGAAGGTGTGCACAAACTGCCCTCCCTTGCAGCAGCACGCAATGCAGCCTGCTCTTGTGAATGTTTCCAAGGGCTATATATAAATTCAGAGACTATGACAACAAAGTAATCCTGTACCCAAATGGCAAGATGTCCTTAGATCTTGTTCTATATAATGTGAAATCATAGCAAATTCAATGTGATTATTTTCTCTAGTTTTATATTTGCATGTTGAGGAAACCTAGAAAAAACAATTTCATAAATTAATAAATAAATAAAAAGGACAAATTCCTAACAAGGAAGCCATGGGAAATCTATGTATTATTAAAGACAGTTCAAAAAAAGACTTCTCTAGCTCGCAGAGGGTAACTACTATGTCTAAATAAATCTCCCCTGATAAAAGCCAGCCTGTTCAGTTCTGACTATTCTCAGGGCCAAAGTTTTTGTAATGATTTTGTAGGAGACATTTAGAAATGTGATGGGCCTCCATCCACCAACAATGTCTCTCGTTGTGTTTTTTGGAATAAGCTTAATTAACCCCTGATTCAAGAACCTTGAAATTTTTTTCTGAGGATCACTTCAGTCATCGTAAACAGATCATCTCCTACAGTGTCCCACATGGCTTTGTGGAACACACAAGGGGAAACATCCAACCATGGAGATTTTCTATTTTACATCTGATTGAGGGCCAAGAAGATTTTTTTCTTTCAAAACATCCCTGTTGAGAACTTCTGTCTGGTGGCCTCAGCTTCCAGTTTCAGCACCACTTGACATGCTCATATGGGGATGGAGTTGCAAATCCTTATGGCAATTACTATGGTTGATTGCTATTGGTTTTTTGTGGAAGCATCAATGTAAAATCATTTTCCAGGAGGACCCCTCCCCTTTTAGCCTAGAGGATTTGAGAAGCTTTAAGTAGGAGTTGGCTTTACTATTGAGAATGAAACTCAATGCTCTATATTTTAATGTTGAGTCCCTCTATCTTGGTGTGCAAGCTCACGCTTGCCTTTTTGGCTTTTCAAGGGCAGGATTTTCCTCATGCCTAAGTTGTTTATGTACTGTAATCCTTTGTTCCATGACTTATATGCAGCATTTTCCCCAAAAAAATGAACAGTGCTTTACAAGGGTCTATTTGGAGAGACTGTCGATGGGCCTGTGACTAGCCCATTTATTAATAACAGCAGAAGATTGTACCTTCTCGTGCATAAAAGAACTCCACTTGCCCCTATCTTGGATGCAAGGTGGTGTTCTACTCTGAGTTCTGATGCGTTACCTGATTGAGCAATGTATGATCCTAAAGGGTCTCATGGTTGGTTTCATACCAAGGATTGCCTACAAAACTGAGACTTTCCATTAGAGGACATTGTTATCCCCTGACATGTAGAGGTAACTAGAGGATTGATTCACTTGTGATTTTTATCACAATCAGCAGTTCAACAGATGAGATCTATGGATTTCCCATGGATGTTTGCCACAGATATTCCTAGCATTTGCTCAGCTGATCCTCGTGATTGTACTTGGACCATTTATTAATAACAGCAGAAGATTGTACCTTCTCCTGCATAAAAGAACTCCACTTGCCCCTATCTTGGATGCAAGGTGGTGTTCCACTCTGAGTTCTGATGTGTTACCTGGTTGAGCAATGTATGATCCTACAGGGTCTCATGGCTGGTGTTGTACCAAAGATTGCCTACAATATCGAGACTTTCCATTAGAGGACATTGTTATCCCCTGACATGTAGGGGTAACTAGAGGATTGATTCACTTGTGATTTTTATCACAATCAGCAATTCAACAGATGAGATCTATGGATTGTCCGTGGATGTTTTCCGGAGATGTTCCTAGCAATTGCTCAGCTGACCCTCATGACTGTACTTGGCAGCGTTGTATTTTATGCTCTTCCTCTTGCTGATTTTCATAAGAGATGATATTGTATATGAATGAATATCTTCTTACAATGATGAGTGTTCTATATATAAAGAACATATGGTGACCATGGTGACCATCCATGAAGAGATGCGTCTCTTGGGTAATAAATATATTTATACTTTATATTATATTATACATATAATATAAATATATTTTATATTTATACTTTATACTTTATTATATATATTTATAATTTATATTATAAATATACTATTACATTAATAATATTGCTTAATAATTAATAATCATATTATTAATTATCAATCTAGTAGAATGTCTTTCTGATGCTGCCCAAACATCAACACTCCCTCTCAGTGAGGGAGACATTCTACATTATGCCAAGATTACCTTTGAAGATTACCTGTGGGTAGCTCTCAAATAGCTTCAACATGTCACCATGACATCCATTACCTCGCAATGCATATGTACTTCATCATGTGCACCCTTGTGACTTCACAGCCAATGCATCCAAGGCATGTGGGTAGTTCTCAAATAACTACAACATGTCCCCAGGACATCCACTACCTTGCAATGCATCTGCACCTCATCACATGCACCCTTGTGACTTCACAGCATGCATCCAGGGCTGGTGGGTAGCTCTCCAATAGCTACAACATGTCATCATGATACTATCCAGTTTCCCACACAAAACTTGGATATCTTATACATGACATCCAGTACCCTGCAATAACATCTGTACCTTGTCTCTTCAACATGCATCTAGGGCCGCTAGGTAGCTCTCCAATGGCTACAACATGTCATCATGACATCCACTACCCTGCGATAACATCTGAAGCCATCACTCCCTCTAAAGAGGGACTATGTCGAGCTTGTCCCTGAAGTACTTTAACTTCGTCCTTGACAACGGCTTTGTCAGCACATTCGCAACCTTCTCATCGATAGCCACATATTGGAGCCTCACTGCTCCCTTCTGCACCATATTGGAGCCTCATTGCTCCCTTTTGTACCAAGTGTCACTTCCATGAGACACAGACTCCAAGTCTGATACCACATGAGCTCACATCCATTGACTATTGAACATGCGAATCTATACATTCTCGGATATCCATAGTGCAACATGACTTCACCCCATGCAACCAAGGTCTACGGGTAGCTTTCAATAGCTACAACATGTCCCCAGGACATCCACTCCCTGCGATGCATCAATACCTGATCATGTGCACTCTTGTCTCAGTGCCAACCCTTATTCATGTTGGATGAGTTCCCCCTGTCTCAATGTCAGCGCTTTTTCATGTTGGATGAGTTCCACCTGTCTCGGTGCCGGCCCTTTTTCATGTTGGATGAGTTCCACATGTCTCAGTGCCAACCCCTTTTCATGCTAGATGAGAACACTCAGTGCCAACCCCTTTTCATGTTGGATGAGTTCCACTTGTCTCAGTGCCAACCCTTTTTCATGTTGGATGAGAACACTCGGTGCCATCCCTTTTTCATGCTGGATGAGTTCCACAGGTCTCAGTGCCAACCCTTTTTCATGCTAGATGAGAACACTCCCTCTAAAGAGGGACCACGCCAAGCTTGTTCATAGAAGGTGATCACTTTCAGACAAATGAGCAAAAAGAAAATCTTTTGAAAAGAATCCACTTTTGGATCAAATTATTTCTTAGGAGGAGCAAAGGTTACATTCTATAATCCTGAATGTGTTGATCCAACAAACTCTATGAAAATGGTATCTTGCTTGGTTATTCTTAGGCCCTTGCTTCATTTTTAGTTTAGTAATTCGATTCTTCAAAGTTCAGAGTGACTATCAGTCAGTGCAAAAATCCAATTTTTCAAGAACTAGTTAATCTTGTATCCTTATTTTGGGAGAACATGAAAATACTAACAAATGCCTCTAAAATGACCTCAGTAGGATTACCTGGATAGCCTTGGGTAGATACTCTGCAATATTCCAGCTTGATACTATGTCTGGTCGAGTATCAGCTTCTAAAACTGAATTAGTTGACTCTGTTCCCATAACACCCTTGGCCTGAATTCCACCATAGTTATACTGAGTTACAAAACACAAATTAATTCACGTTAAGCTTTTCTTCCTGATGGGATTTGCATTTTAATTTCAAAAGAATGAAATAAACTAATAATTGAAGATTAAGCCATAAACAGATCATGAATAACAGAACATCAGTTTGCTTCATTAAAATGTGATCAACGAACTAAACTGCCTAGAGACGCACATGCCGAATCAGTTGCTGCAAATTCTTTGTTTTACAATTATAGAAACAGATGAATCAAAGTGTTAAACAAGCACTAAAAGATGGAAAGCATGTATTTATTAAAGATGCTTGTGGTATTTGACTCGAGATTAATAGATCACCATGCCCACCTGGTCCATGAATAAAAGAGAATGCCAAAAACGCTGTGGCTCTAGCTCAATCCATTCAAAAAGTTCCCTGCACAGAAGTCAGAGCCAATTTCCTTTTCTTCAGAGCAACACGTTGGTATGTTGTAAGAAGCACTATTCCTCTCTCAAAAATAGGGGAACCAGTTAGAGACATGGCACATTATCTACATATAATTACAATACACTAAACATGCCAGGTTGGAAAAGTACCTGCTTTGAAGGGTTTTCAGAAGGTATTCACAATAACCTTGAGCTGTTATTACATTTACTTTTCCCGTATCAATAATGATTCTGGAGAAATCTGCATAGATAATGGTTGCCCCAAGTTTCCGGAATTCTGCTATCAGTTGAGCAAATACTTTTTGCATAACCTGTTAAAATGAAATTCATCAATCCAATTAGTTAAAAATACATCCAAGATTCAAAATTGCCGATCTTTTCTTCCCTTTTTTGTCTCTTGAAATCTTGTTTTCCAAGAAAAATCCCACTTTTCATGCATTAAACAGTCAAATATATAATAAACTTCAGGAAAATCCAGACCTTTTGTAGAACTCGATGAAGAGCTGGATCATGTAGCTTTGACTGTGGACTGAAGGAGACAATATAGGGGATGCCAGAGATTGTTTTGGTTAGTGGAAAAATGGCACAAAATATTTATAATAGCCAAATAGAACAATGTAGCAATAGTACAATAGTGCATCTAATCAAGAAGCACCTGCAAAGCCAGCGATATATATGTTGCAGCAAAGCATCTGCGAAAACATTTCCAGAGGAAACTGCATCGGCTACACATCCCTGAACCATTTGCTTCAAAATGCGAAAGGCGGGTGCACATGAAGTTGCTTCATCCCAGCTTGTTGATTCACTAGCAAATTGTCCTCCTCCTTTGGCATCTAGTTCAAATCCTAATAATGTTCCTCCTTCCATTTCATTCACTTGGTTGCTCTTCAATATTGCATTTACTGCAAGATGATGAATCTGTACAATCAAAAAATGTTAAGTCCATGACATCATATGTATTTTACATGCAAAAGCAATGACCAGAGTATCGCAATGATGATGTGCACAGTTAAACTAATAGAGAAGAAAAGGACAACATGTCCAGATGGAAAAGCTGGCAAACCTTCAACTCTACAGAAACTGTCCTATATGCTCCTGGGAAAACAAGAACAGGTTGTTGCACCTGTACCATACAAAGCCACGAGTGTGTCATAATGCAATTCCAAACAAGATAATCTATAAATAGAAAAGAGGTCTGCATAACATCTTATTCCAATTTCATATAGAAATTATCTCATAATATACTGAAGTTAGACAGTATAAAGTTTAAACAAAGGTGATAACTCGCTTTATCTTAAGGCAAATATTAGGAGCTAAAATCGGTTCATGGAACTGAATGATGAACACATGATGGTTCATTTGGCATAAACCATGCCATGAACGAACATTAAGATAAACAGGAGGATGAAAATATGCACACCAAAACAGGGAGATGGTGGAATTTGATCAAATTCAAATTAGCTAGCGAAAGTTAAAAGAACCAAAAGACACAATTTAGATATCTGATATTCAACTTTTTACACTATATTGTAAAGTTTGCTTTCCATTCTTCTGAATTAAAATAATAATTTGAAAGAACTCCCTAACAAGGAAGAAGTCTTGATATTCAATAACAAATGCTGGAATTATAAATGCCCTTGAACAGATCAAAATCATTCCACTTAAGCAGCAACTCAAGTCACCTAATTAAGGTTAGCATTTTATATAATTTCTGAAAACTAAGAATTGGAACCATTGACTCATGAACTACACAAGGTGGGTGAATAGGAAGCAAGGTTGAAGAAATCAACCCATTTTTAATTTTCACGCAAAAATTACATGATGTTTAAATGGGATTTGCAGATGACATATACTGTGCAGATCTACCATGCATCCAGGAATCCAAACCTAAACGATTTTGAAAGAAAGTGTTTAATCAAACAATCATATAGTTAGACTCCTCTACAAGAACACAATTTTCAGCGGAATGCTAAGGTACGGTGTGTTCCAAAAACTTATAGGTCAAGTTGGAACAAAAGATTAACACCAAAATATGGAATAGGATCAAAGACATTCTTGGCTAGGAATATTGAGAGCATGTTAAAACACGCCACAAAAAGGTCAATCAATATGTCAGCATGTCAATAAGCCGTGACTTTTAGTTTTGTCTAGAATGACATTTCCAGTTCCTAAAAATCTTTGAACTAAAGCACCTGTAGCAAATTTGATTTCAAAAGGAAAAAACTACAAAGATATCATGTCAATGGCTGAGTTCACCCAATTCTCTTTTCTTACTTCATCTAAAAAGCTCGGTTCCTCTTCTGGAATACCTCCCAGATCTGGAATTCCATCATCAGATATCCAAAGCACCTAATTCCACAAAAACCAAACATAAGCTAGAGATAGATAAAAGATTTGACCATCGACCATATAATGTACCCTTTTGTTCATTCTATGTGCATAGAGATGACTTATATTACAAAGTGCACAAGCACTCTGGGGCAAAATCTAAAATGCATTTTAGACTTAGAACTCATTTCAAAATAAAAATCTTAAACAAAAATCATCATTAGTGGATATTTTCTCAAACATACACTATCATTACAGGACAACTCACTTGTTGGTGATCATGTAGGGCTCGGGAATAAAAGATATCTGCAGTAAATAGAATCCAATCAAGGTCAAAGTTACCTATGGGTACCTGCATCATCATAATTGAAACAAATCAGACCAGTGTCCTTTTTAGGAAAGTTTCTTAGTTGTCATGAAAACAACAGTTTGAAACAGACTTCACTACATGTGCATATCGAGAAAGAGCAATTCTTTCATTCAACCACTGGGATGATGCAGCACAACGTTGCATCCCTGTCTTTGCTGCCATACCCTGCCATCCAAGAGCCTGTTGCAAGAGAATGAAAAAAAATCAGGCAAAAAATGAAGTAGGTCACTCTTTTGGATTGCCAAGAGAGGAAACCGAAGAAAACTTTGCAATGTCATCAATGATATAGTAATTCCAGTAATCGATAACAAGAAATGAACCTGGTATTGACTATCACGAGCATTGCAAGGAACTTTGATACAAGGGAAATCCGACAAGACAGGAATAACTGCATTTAAAATTTCTGCATTTGGGCATTCAATGACACTAAGTGTCGGACCACGATGCTGATCCCTGGTTCATCCAAAGAGAAGTATTTTGCATTAGGCGTGACTCTAAATTTCAAGGTCCATTCAGTCCCCATTCTCTCTTGAAATCATTAGTTGGCATTTGTGTAAATGAACTGCCGCAGCATAAAAGAAATGCAGACAAACAGTTGCAAGGAATCATTTCAATATGCTCTGGTCTAACTTTTCTTAACACGTGTATTTGGAAGGTGGTCCTCAAAAACCATAGCTAGTTTGATTTGTGTCATACAATTGGGATAAAGAATTTCAATGATTGCATTCTACACAAGCCACTCAGATTCAAATCAAATAACAGAAGGAAAGAAAACTGCAATGGCAAGTTATAGTAAGTAGTAGCAAAAGGGAAACCAAGGAATTTGAAAATTTGGCCTGCCTGAATCTAAGTCCAGCTTTGAGAGGACTAGGTGTTGGCACTGCCTGTAGCAGAAAGTCTTACCCATTAGATACTCAAACACAAGGAAGAACAAAAAATATTTAGGCACTACATGGTATGGTTCCAAGATTCTTGGTCTTCTGAAATATTAATGAAAAGAATTTTCGGAAAAATGCCCATTAACTAACTGGCCAGCCTCTGCCTCAGGGAGAAGAAATCCTCGAATGTGCCCCAAATTGACTCTATAGTCGAGAGTGATCAAATATCCCAATGCGTTAGTAGCCAAGACATAGATGGTTGGGACCAAGGGGAAGCCTTGTCAAATGGAACTGAGTAACCAAATTTCCTCTGATTGACAATAAATGGACGATGGGTTTCAACACAAGTGAGAAAAGATGGCCCGAACCCTAAGGTTTTACGCATAGTCAAGATGAAGGGCCATTTGACACAGTCATAGGATTTCTCAAAATCAATCTTGATGAATAGGGCATCGAAGCCTGTAGTTCCAGCTTACTCAATTCCCTCCCAAACCGCAATGACATCGTCAAGCATGTAGCAACCCCTAATAAAGCCAGTCTGCTCAGGCCAAATAACCTTGGGAAGTAACTTCTTCAGATGTAGGACCACATCTTTGGCTAAGATTTTGTAAGAGGTATTGAGCAGAGTAATTTGTCATAGTTCGTGATAAACTCTAGGTCTCCTACTTTGGTTTTAACTAGATGAACCCTTGGTTAATTGATGCCCCCATGGACTAATTGCATAGAGCTTCACTGTAAACTTGGAGACTCCTTTATGAATCTTGGCCAAGTTTTGCATAAAAGAAGAAGCTTTGTTTTGCTCCATCCGTTGGTGAGATGTAGAGGGACTTGGGAGAGTAACTAGAATCTCATAAGGAGCAAGAGGGTAAAAACCAAAACAACCTCAAAAGGGGAGTACTGTTTCTTCTGTTGGTGATAGAAGTGGAGAACATGAACCAAATTTTAATTGATTACCTCAATGTGGCCATCAATTTGTGGATGAAACAAAGTAAATTGCAACTGAAAACCTAAAAGCTTTCACAAAGATTTCCAAAAGTGACTGAAAACTCTGTAGTCATGATCGGATATGATGGTCAATGTAAGCTACTCCAAACATGTATCTTTGCAACATTAGGGGAACCAACAAATTTCATTGTGGGCTATCCAAATTGCCATCTTAGAGAATCTATATTCTATTACAAAGATACAATCATGCTTATGTTGGGTGGTAGAGAAACTACTAATGAAATGCATGGAAATGGATTCCCATGGTCTGAAGGGAACCAGCAAGGGTTGTACAGCCCAAGCTTCCTATTAGAAAGCTTTGTTATGCTACAATGTGAACACCTCTAGGTGTAATCTTCCGTATGTTTCTACATGGAAAGCCTAAACAAAGTACCTATGTAAGTGCAACAAGGTATTTTGTACACCAAAGTGCCTACCATAGAATGAAGAATGGACCTCCTTGAGAAGAAGGTTTCTTGGACCAGCTGGGACACAAAGTTGTTTCAACTTGTACAAGAAACCATCCCAGATGATATAGTATAGAAAGGGAATCAGATTAACCACCATTGGTCATTCGATGGATTCCATGACAAGACCAAAGTATGGACCAAAGGAGTATTAAGTTTTCCGATCCCCATAAGTTGCACATCTTACATCTGAAATGTGAAGAACCTTGGCAAGAGATCTATTGAATAAGTGAGTCACTTTATTAGAGTTTCCCTTCGTATATTTAATGACTAGATGAAACTGTTGAACGTAACAAGCCAATTTTAAATGTCTTTGTTTTGATTTGTAGATTTGGAATTTAAAAACTAAAGAGATTAGCCATCAACATGTAAGACAAATTCCTTACCATGGAGGTAGTATCACCATTACTTGAGTGCTTGAACCAATACATAAAACTCCTGGGCATAAGCAAAATATTTGAGTTTGTCTTGGGAGAAAGTCTCTGAATGGTATGCCATTGAATGTCCTCCCTACTTAAAAGCATCAGTTGTGGCATGTTGGGAAGCATCTATCTTAAACACAAAATACTGCTACAAATTTACTACATAAAGGAGGCATGAGCAGAGATTATCCTTCGGCTTCTAAAAAGTGAATTTTGCTACAGGAATCCAATGAAGAGTCTTTTGATTGCTGGCCTAATTCAATGGGAAAGCAATGTGGGTGGAATCCAATAAAATACAATAAAGTAGGTGAGTGATCAATTTTGATGAGATCACCCAAAAGCGAAAAAAGATAAAGTACAAAAAGAGCTTAAGTAAAAAATAGATTAATACAATTATAACACATGTCCACACATGTTCACTAGACTAAGTCTCATCATCAAGCTTGCCTTCTTATGTATACTTGATGCATCATTAATATGACATTATCTATTCTCTCCACTTCGATGGGTATATATTGTCTATGCTTTTTTCAGATCCACTGAACTACTATCAATGGCATCAATTGACTTAGACAAGAAACTTGATAGAAAGAGGAACAATTACAAAGCATAAAACAGCGGGAGTAAAGGTGGATAAAGGACTATAAAAAATGTTTAAAGAATAGAAAACAAAGCTCATAGAACGTCTAGCATAGAAAACATTTTAGGACTATCAACAAAGTAGAAACCAAGCAATGGAATAGTCACGTAACCACCTCAAAGGCTTTATTGGATATATTTCATGGAGTGACAAGGCTATGACATGTTCTTTTATAATATTTATTGACAATATTGAATGAAAAGCATTTTAGACAAGAATGGTATCATATCAAAATCTATTCATGACTAAAAGTGGTCACGCTATAATCCTTAAGACAATACATCTGAGTTCAGAGTGATAGGGGCATCTTCAATTGATTTAATCTAAAACTAAATAAAAAAACTAACCCAAGCTATCATTATAATTCACTCACAAGGCATGGTATAATATTTTTTTTTTTAATTAACACTAAAGCAATACAGAAGCACATAAGAAAGTGGTCACAAAATCATGTAAAGCTATCGCAATTAACAAAACAGTTGCATTTTCCCAATCCACTGAAATGCAATTTTAAAATTGCAAAGCATGCACGGCACCTGTAATCATTTAGTGTTCTCTGCAGTAGCTTTCCTGCATCTGCAATAGAACCGACATAATCCACCTATACACAAAATGTAGATGTGTTATCCCATAAAATTCAAAAAATTCTAGAAGCTGATGAGGCATTAGCCTACTCAAAATCAAAGCAATTAAAATTTGCACCTTGAAGACAGTTGGAATAGAATCAAAGTGCGTATCCACATTTGATGCTCCACTGCACCGTAAACCTTCGCGAAACTGCTTTTCAATCTGACCAGAGGAGAGCTCCCTGTTCTGGAAGGGGTTGACAACAACTACTGACACCATGTTTGAAGCAGGGATGTGAAGAGCAAATAGGCCTCTTCCTTCAGATGCACTACAATCAACACACATTCCAGAATGTGTGTCACTTTTATAATCAATTAAATCTTGGAATACTATTGTAAATTGCTAATCTTTACAGCAGATGGCTCAAATTACCAAGTGCATAGTCATGCTTAAGGGTACAAAGGTACACAAAATTCCATTAGAATTGTAAAATGTTGAAAACCGCAATTGTATGTTTTTTAACCAATTTAAAATAGTGAATTCCATGAATGAATAAAGTAAATTCCTTATAGAAGGAAAACAGAAGACAGGCGAACATAGATGCGAAATGAAGAATCTGTGTCAGTGGACTCGTGTCTGTAATGCACTACTAGAAATTTCCATGACACTAGAACTCAAATCTAAAACTTACTGATTACTACCTCATATACTAAGTTGCAGGAAATGTATAGGGGAGGACTGTACCATGTGCATTTCTACACAGAAACGTAGAAACACGTGTGGTACAACCCTGAAATATGTTTTTGGCCATACAAATGCACCCATGTGTGGGAGATGCGTTTTGTATAGCCGGAAATGTGTTTCTGAACCGTACCAGCATCCGTACAATGTGTTTCCAAAACAGTTTAGCTGATTTTTTACTCTATTTTTGACTGGGTTTGACATTCCCTTTATCTTTCAAGTTGACATTTCCAAGCGTCGACTTTTACTTAAATTTTTATTATTGCCATTAATTGTTTCAGAATGTTTGAGAGCAGTTCCATCCTTATCGGACTTCATATGGAGAAAGTAGAATTTCATATCCCATTCAAAATTCAGCAGACTTAACAGTTTTCAGGTTTCCAAGATTGGAAGGATTGCAGCATTTTCATTGGATTCTATCATGTATGAGGGTATGAGATTGGCATTTAATCAAGCACCAAACCCTTTATGTACCTTGATGTTGTTGGTGCTGATATCAAGCTTTTTCTACCATATTTTAAGGCTTGGATTAGGCAGTTTCATCAACATTGGATGGTGTTGAGTGATGTCCCTGGAGAATTGAGGTAGAGGCAAAGGCCAAACGAGGAGGCAGAGGGTGATACGAATGATGAGGATCCCAATATAAGTGATGGTGAAACATTGTTCGTCATTTAAATGTTATTGCTCATTTATTCATAATGCTTCTTTCAAAGTTTCAATATAATGTGTTATTTATGAAATAACACATTTTATAAAAATAATAATCTAATTTTAAGGTCACGGCCAAGCCAAACACCAAATTGGTGTATGAGACCCCCTTGTATGTGGGACAAGGGACCCCCCTTTGTGCAACGATTTGACTGCTAAAGTCTACGGAGGTGTACATACCCTGCCCCCTCTGGATTTGAACCCGTAACTTCCTACAAGAAAACACATGTTCTTAACCATCAGGCCCACTCAAGCTTGAGAGAGCGATTGAAATAAAGTGTTTCACCATTTCCAAATTTTTGAGGGATCACATTTCTAGCGTGTTTCCGTTTCAGAAACTCATACCTGTTTCCCTGTATCATGCAACTTAGCTCATATATAATACAGCAACTTTAGCTCATATATAAAACAGCATGGATGTGTGTTGCATTTATGTCTGAATTGGGATGTATATATGTTGCATTTATGGATATATATTACAGTGTTCAATCCCAGATTAAGAAAATAGAACCCCAGTTGAAACATTACACCTTTAAAATGAGAAAATGGTCGTGAGAAATACACTTGATCCATGAAAAAAGAGACAGACAGACAGGACATGCATAAACAGGTCTTCATTACATTCTAGTACTATTGTTATCTGTGTTAACTTGGACATGCTAGCATGACTCATTGGACCTCAAAAGAAAAGCTTCAAACATCTCCAATTGTGTAAAACAGCTTAGCCAACTCATTCATTGTAATAATTTATACTTTTAATACCAAAGTTGGATAAGAAAGCAAGGATCCCCCAGAAACTTCAAACCTTGTAGTTCACAAATGTTTATTGTAGTTGTAAATTTGACAAAACTATGCCTAACCAAAAAATATTGCTTTTGACAGAAAATATTTGAATGTAGCTTAAATTGCACAAAAGATTACCCCAAGCACAGATCGGTGTTTGAAACTTACCAGTTTCAAGGAAAAATGCTAGAAGTTATGCCCATCACATGAACACTTTCTTTTAAACTTAGTTTTGAACTTACGAACAAAAATACTGACAGGAATATTATATTATCATTGATGTTTTTTGGTAAAAAAACTCATGATGTATTTTGTATTCCCGATGTTTTGGATGAACACCTCACCCATCAAGGGAGCAAAAACAAAAGATAGAGAGCAAATGCTACAAACGGAAGGGGAAGATGGTGCATAATTAAGATCAGGAGAGAAGAGGAAAGATAAATGTTTGAAACTAAATAAATAAATAATCAGTAACTTTCAAAACAAAAATAAGATTTACTCAAATAAATGAAAATCTCATATCTTAAATACTCCACAAGCATAAAATATTTCACATTCAGGTAAATGTCTCTCATATAATAAACTTAAAATCTCAGTCACTGACCCAACATCAACATTGCAAATCCAATTACAGTGACAGGTTTAGAGCTCCCCACAATTAGTTCAGTTTAAATTCAAGTACGCTTATTTATGCCCCTTTTGTCACCGATCAGAAACCTTGAAGCATCTATTATGGGACTGTAGCGTTGCTAGATCATGCTGGAGAGTGGTGCAGGACCGTCACTCTGTTCTGCTTCGGGGACAGTTTCATTGGCGTGCAGCTCTTCTTGGGGACTCGAGGTCTCTGGTTTTGTCCCATATCTTGGGAGTTTGGGACTGTATTCAGATTTCATCTCTGTTTACAATCTAGAAGCTGCATTGCAAGTATGGTTTTTCTGTTGAGGTCAGTTCTGTCAATTCTTTTTGTCACTATTGGCGAGAAGAGGTATGTATACAACTCTCTGCCAAAGGTTACCTCCGTATTAAGGATGTCAAAGAGTTCAGTACTGTATCTTATTCTGAGTCTATCGCTGCCTTTGTTTCTCTCAGGAAGAGGATATGGTTCCACATTCTATATACCCCTTCCGGTTTTCTTTTTGGTTTTCTCTTTTTCAGCTGCTATGTAAATTTTTCCGAAGTAATATACGAAGTATTTTTCAAAAAACATGTACACTTATTTGGGGACTTATGAGAAAGGCAACGATTATTAGAAAGGTTTAAACATCAATGAGGTTAAATTTAAGTACCTGTGATATAAATAAAAGAAAGCAACCGGATCCTGCATATAAGGACATTCTGTGGTAGTCTTCATGTGTAATTCACTTAAATTCCAGCCATCTCTGAGATTATGATTTCTAGCATTGATATCCACTTTGCAAACACAACCAAGTTGCAGCACTGCATAAAGATCTAAAGGCATCTTTGTCTCATACACTCCCTATTCAAAATCAGAAAGAAAGCATTAGAAGCTGACAAGAACAGACTCTGTAAAAATATCTTACTAACAGCCATGCTATATTTTCCAAACTAAGGCAATCTGCGGCATGTCCAAGCAAATTCTTGCTGTAAATGGCTACAATTTCAACAAGTACTTCTAACTTTACAACACATTAATGAACAAAAGAAACAAAGAAGACAACAACAGTAATTATACTCTATTAAAAATGCTATTTATAAATATCGCACGTTGTTGCATAACTAAAATGTCCTATCCTTTGCTGATGTATTATTTAATGTAGAATAGATGTTTCTAACACAAGATAAGTATTTAAAAAAGGCTCACAAATGACAGTCCACTTTGTAAAAAATGGATAAACACTTTCATGATGTGAAGCATTTATAGAACCCTTAAGAAACTCATACTAAAGAGAATTAAAGAATGGCATAAGGCTAGCCAGGCCATTGGAATCTTTTATGGAAGTCTGAAGAGTAAGATAAAATAAATTGACAAGTACTAGAAACAGCAATGTGATCAAGAGAACTAAAATGATACAGGCTTCCAACAGAAGGAAGTGTAAAGTCTGCTAAAGAATCAAAGAAAGTATATTGCAATCATATAGTAAAAGTGCTACTGCTATCACAGTCACAACAGGCCAAGTCTCATTGGTGATTTGATAAGGCTAGAAGGGTAGGCTCCCTCTCGCAAGTGGGACCCCCAAAAGGTGGGTGTGTCTCCAGACATCTCAGCCCTTCCTAAGTCATAAGTTATTGGTAAATCTGGCTTGCAGGCTGTAGGATATACACCTGGGTTATAGTGGCAGCCAGTTGGTTTGATCCCGGGCCTAGCCCAGGTCACTCTAACCGGTTACCAATTCCCATGGTTTAAAAAAAAGGTGCTATCAGTCTTGGTTGACAATCTTGCTCAGGTACAGCACAAAAGATACAAACAATATTCAATAACCATTTGACATATATACAGTTACTCTTTGATATTTTCAATTGAGACATATGTGAAGAACCAATGGATGCATGGGTGACTATTGATGACAATATAAATAATACCTCCTCTAGCGACAGTGTCTCCCCTTCTTAGGCAGATAACAGGCATGCTTTAACTGATGTGTTAGATGCTACTCTGTTTCAACTAACCTCTCGTTAAAAGGTTGTTACTCAAAGATGCTTGAACAAGTTCCATTCAGACATGTGTTGAAATCTATCTCATGTCTTAAGATGCTGTTCAAAAATTCATAAACCTAGCATGATGGGTCAGGCCAGTGTTACTCAGGTACGTGTATCCAACCCTTGCGTATGAAATTCCATACAGGGATGTCCTACTGTGGACATACATACCCAGTTCTTTGGTTACTTCAAGGTACACCAGTCAGTATGCCAAAGTACCCAAAATTCACATCCCCTACATTTGGGTACACACAGAGGTACCCCCTGCACTCGAGAGATGCACAAAAGTACCCACCAGTGGCCCTCTTTTTGCAAATTTAAAAAAAGAAAAAGCCATAACTGGTTTTCCACCCTTTTCTACTTGATCCCATCAACCCTCCTACAATCTTAAAAACCTAAACCTATGCTGCGGGGGAGCGCCCCCTCGCCCCCGTTCCCAAAGAACGCTCCCTTCTAGGAGAGTTTTTCGGGAGCACACTCCCTTCGGAAAAAAAAAACGCTCCCTGCCTCAAAGTGGTTCCGGAAGGTTTTAAAACCCAATTTTCTAAACTGGGACCTGTCCCACTTCCCTTCCTGGAGGAGACATACCACCCACATCCACTAGCAGTGTTCCAAATGCATCAATTTTGTCTTTATCTTCACAGTGTCCATTGTCATGTGGGGGCCATTCAACTATTGGTTGTGTTCCACGAACAGTTCCACCTACTCCTACTTGTTGATGATTGTAGCTTCGTGAGACATTCTTCAAGTCTTCTCCCCAGAGCAGTGGGTTGGGTCAACATGTGCCTTCTCCCTATCTTCTCCCCGATGGACTGAGTTGGGTTGATCTGAGACTGGTCTTCTCCTCAGTTGTGCTGGGTTGGGTTGACCTGAGACGGATCTTCTCCCCAGGTGGATGGGTTGGGTTGATCTGTGGGGACACCCCTAATCTTCTCCCAATATCGAGCTGGGTTGAACGCTCCTCTGAGACTGAGTTGAGCATGACACTTGTCAGAGGAGTGGCAAGTTGTCCTGGGAGGGCACCCAACGTTCCATGGGAGCAGACCAGGCGAACATGTCACTTGGGATTTGACCAAGTGGACACGTCATGAGGGAGCAGCCCTTGACGATGATGATGACTTGCTATAGTGGGTCGTAGCCCCTAGAAGAGATGAGGACGTTCACATTGGGTGCAGCCATGTGTGACATATTGATGCAGCCTTTCACTATGATGACCAAAGACAAGAAGAAGCCCAACGTCTTGTGTAGAAGACCTAATCTGCTGAAGTCGGCCTAGATGAAGAGACACCTTTTGGAAAGGAAAAAGTTCTCATCGGACTTGTATAAATAGAGAGAATTATCTCTCATTTTGTCAAAACACACTTGGATCACTTTCTCTCTCTTGTGTAGTGCTAGCCTCTTGGGATTCTAGCGCACTTCTTGGTGATTGGATTTTCTCTTGGACTATCTATTATCTAGTGAAAGGTTGCTGCTGGGTTTTTCTCCCTTGTGAAGAAGGGTTTCCCAAGATAGCTCTTGTGTATTTTGTGCATGGTTATCTTCTTCTGATCTTGGATAAATGTATGATGCAATTAATGCTTAGGGTTTATGCTTCATGATGCTTATGCTATGCAAAATTGAATAGAATGTTAACAAGTTGATCAAGCATAAAAATTCAACACTACTCTTCTTCAAACTCAAAGAGCACGGGAAAAGAAACTAGAAGTTTCTCGTGCCAAGAGGAAAACTTAGAGCATAGAACTTAGTACTTGTTAATATATACTAGATCTCTTTTTTTTTTCCTGTTTAGAAGTAGACCCTAGAACTTAGTACTTTGTCTTGACTCTTTATTATGTCTTATTCTGTAAACAATGAAGTTATGAAAAGTATATGACAGTTTACCTTTGAAGTTTGAAGTTTGAAATTTGAACTATTGACAAAATCTTACAACTCTTTGGTAATGAGTATGATGCTCTAGAGTCTATTTCAGTTTTTGGTTGATGTTGTCTGCTACAATCTATTGATGACAAATTTTATCACTGATGTTATAAGTGTACTAAATGGTTGATGCTTTAATGATCATCACTAATCCAATAGTTAAATGATCTTATATCTATGTTTTCATGTTTTTTGCAATTAATTCGACATTCTGCGTGTTTTTTTATATTTAAGCATCAAAATATATTAAAATATGTATTATATAAAAAACGCCCCTGCTCACAGATATTTTTGAAAATTGCTCTTCCTGCTTCCACTCCCAACAACCTTGCCCTAAACAAAGACAAAAAGAAACCACAATGATCATTTGCTAGTGCTGGGCAGTTGCTTTACTCTTGCTAGGAAGTTGTTTAGTAGCTGAAAAAACAGCACTTGATTTGCAGTGTTTTCATTGGATTCAACACTGAATCTGATGGACACTGGACAGGCATTCTTCTGTCCAAAGTTTTGTCACAGCAGTGGATTTGCAGTGTGATTTCATTGGATTTGACATTGAATGCAATGGAGAGGCATGTTAGAAACAATGAATTAACACTGTGTTTAGGTTAGTTACAAGAAGACTGTTTTGCTACGGTTCTGGGCAGTTACACCAAACCCTAGTCTTCCTTATTTATTTGGTCTGTATTTTAACTCTTTTCAATGCATAATAAAACTGCTCTGTATTGCCTTCTTCTTATACTCAATTGAATTCTTTCCTGTTTAATATACATTGTTCTGTTTTTAATATAGTGGTACTGGTATCAGAGCTAGGGTTTTAGACTGTCTGAATCTGAAACTATGGCTGTGCTAACAGACAAGCAGTGGAAGGCAAAGATGAAGACTATTCTGGCTGATGATCAAGAACAAGCCTGGGTCAAGACAAACCAAAAAGCCCTAATGTTGACAATGCTTTCAGTAGATAACAGACTACAAACACGCATTCAGAAAGCTGAAAATGTTTATGCAGGCTGGACGGAGTTGAAGACTATCAATGAGGTAAACAATCAATCTCCAATATTGTATCTCATGGAGAAATTACACACTCTAGAGATGCAGGAACATGAAAAGGTTAAGGAATTTTTGTTGCGATTAGAAGACATCAAGAACCAGCTGTCAGAGGTTGAATGCACACTGGAAGATAATCGAATGGTAATGATTGTTCAACACGCTGTCCCTTCCTCATTCAAAGTTTTTGTTACTTCCCTAAATATTTCAAAGAGAGATACCAATTATGGAGAAGTAGTTGGCTTACTTCAACAAGAGGAAGCACAATGTGTCTGCAATGAAGACGAAGAAGAAAAGGACGTTTCTTCCAAGCAGAAATCTCAGAAAAAAAAGGGCTTCTCACAGAATGAAGGATTCTATCCGAAAATGCAAAATGCAGTATTACATGGGGACGCACTCCCTAGGGTGGGGGGTGTGCCCACCGCGTTTCCCACATTTCTGGGACTGGGAAACTCAATGGGGAATGTTTTCCCACATCCCCATTTTGGAGAAACTTGGGGAAATGCAGGGGGGACCTTTCCCAAGAAATGGGGGACATTTCCCTTTTGTGGGAAACTCCTGGGCATAACCCCTCCAAAAAGGGGGACTCCTGGGCATCCCCACATGATATTTTCCCAATGGCCTTAGAAAATTTGAATTTTTTTAAACACAAAACAAAAAATAAAAACTTAAAAGTGAATGCAAATATTTATTTTATGCTTGTATCGTTTATGTTTGTGATTTGTCGTTGTTTCTTGTATATATTTTTTTTGGATTTTGGACAAGGTCCACTATGTTAGGACCCCAACATTTTCCATGGTGTTTTCTAGAATTTGGGGGCTATCTGCACGTCCCTTAGATGCATTTCCCTGGTCACACATCCCCCTGTCCCAAAAACTTGGTGGAACATTGACAAAATGGCATATATATGGTAAGAGCCATGATACCAGAAATTGTTGGTACAGTGGACTCCCACAGAGATAAAAATTATCAACAAGGTCAAAGGTTCTGCAATAGTATTGTCAAAGATGAGGAAGAAGAAATTGAAGAAGACAGTAAGGATGATAAAAAATTCAAGTGCTAGCCCAATCTCACAAATCTAATAATACCAACAACAACAAAAATATCAACTCGGGTGCAACAAAACACGTGACCAGGGGAAGGGACGGTTTTTTGAAGTTGAAAGAGCACAGAGGAACAATTCATCTTGGAGACAATTCCTCTCCCAATCAAATGCATGGGTATTGTTCCTTTCACTTATAATAATATAAATTATGCAGCACAAAATGTTCTCTTTTTATCCTCGAAATTGAAAAGAATTTGCTATCAGTTGGTCAGATGCTAGACAACAATTTGAAAGTTGAGTTTGATATGAAAGATAGTAGGAAGTATTGTCTGGTTAGGGATAAAATCAAACAATATAAAATTGTAGCAAAAGGTTTCAAAAAAGAAGGAATGTTCATCTCTAGTGTACAACCTACCCAACAACTAGCCCCACAGTCTCTGGAGCACAGTTTTGTCCTTTATGGCACCAAAGATATGGCCATTTGAGTGTCTCCTACTTGTTAACTTTGAACAAGGAAAATATGGTACATGGACTACCATCATTCAAGAGTACAAACAATAATTGTTCTAGTAAGCAACACAAATTAAAATTCAAAAGTAGAAAATCTAATCGAACCAAAGCAGTGCTTGATTTAAACCAGTGATCTGTGGCCCCATCTAAGGAATCTTTTAGTGGGATCAAATTCTTTCTATTATTTACTGATGATTATTCATGTAAATGTGGGTGTTCTTTGCTATGGAAGAGGTTGTGAGGTCCAGTGTATATACCCTTCCACTTTATGCTTTCTTGTTTGTAAATATTTTTCTGTAAATATAAGATATTTTTCAAAAACAATGTGGGTGTTCTTCATCAAAAGGATATCTGAAACATTTCAGTATTTCAAGAGTTTCAGAGCTACAATAGAGAATGAAACTAGGCACCGCGTAAAAATCCTCTGCACAAACCGAGGGGGGGAGTATTTTCCAAGGATTTTGAGAATTTTGCTCCAAACAAGGCATAAAAACGCAACTAACAACCTCTTACACCCCACAATAGAAGGGGTGTCAAAGCAAAACAATCGTGTTATTCAAGAAATGATGAGATGTATGCTAAAAGGAATGGCCATGGGAAAAAAGTATTGAGCCAAGGTTGTATCTACTTAATCGAGGACCAACAAAAGCTTTGGATAGTGTAAAACCTAAAGAATCAAAGTGTTTTTGAAAATGGTGAAGAATCCTATTATGCTTGAAAAGACCAAACACATAGAGATCCATTATCATTTCATCAGAGAGAAGGTGCAGAGTAATGAGATAAAAATATAGTATTGTCCTACTTGAGACCAACTCGCAGATGGCTTCACCAAGGCACTACCCTGAATCAAATTTGAAAAAAACAGAAATGAATTATATGTAAAGGACAATGTCCACAATTAGATATTCAGGGAGGGTGTTAGAAACAACGAATATCTAATTAGCTGTATATCTAGGTTAGTTACAAGAAGATTGTTTTGTTAAAGTTCTGGGTAATTACACCAAACAATAGTTTTGTTTTTTTGGTCTGCATTTGAACCGTTTTCAATGCATAATAAAACTGCTCTGTTTCGCCCTCTTCTTATACTCATTTCATTCCTTTCATGTTTAATATACACTGCTCTGTTTCTGCTCTGTCTTTTATGAGGCATTCTTGTGGACACAGTTTTGTCACAGCAGTGGATTTTTTCCCATTTCTCACAGGAACTATCGTTGAAAAACTGTAACAGAAGCATTATTTTGCCGATTGTACACAGAAATCCACCCACAAATTGCTGGAGAGGCAATTTCTCAAGACTGGGGAGGTGAGTACATGCTACAAAGCCATTTTTAGAAATACATTTCAATATCAAAATATTTACTTTTACAGTTTATTTCCAGTTATGATTATTAATGTTTAATAGTTTAGTCCTGATCAATTTAAAGTATTAATGATCGTGTGCATATCATGTAACATGTAATTTGTCATTCTGAAGTTATTTTCATTTTGCTTTATGTGCCTTCGTTCTTTTCATAGTGGAGACTACAAACAAACCCTTGCTACAATCTTTGACAACAGTCAATATTGGTGGTTAAGAGGGACGGCTATGCAATCTTTGCAGCCACCATTTTAGGGGTACCTACACCCATAGTTTTAAAAACCGAAAC
>ML779738.1:149016-206396 GCA_009831015.1 Picea engelmannii | reverse complement strand
AGAGTCTCCTCCAAACTCCTCCAAGCTTGAAGATGAACTATAGCCTCCTAGTTGAGATGCCAAATCCACCACAAACTGCCCAAAACACTTGCCCAATAAGCTCCTCAAGGCTGCTCCTCAAGGCTGCTCCTAAAAAATCAATGTTGCTCCAAAACCCAAAAGCTCCCAAATGATGAATGAGAGAGGTGTGAGGCTCTTAGAGGGGGTGGTTGTCCCTTTATAACATGTTTTTAGGGTTTAGGGGGGTTAGGGGTTTTTAAAAACCAAAAAAAAATTAACTTTTGGCATCCGCGGGCGTCCTTCAAAAAATTTGAACCGAACCGGCCGGTTCCGTCAAAAACCGATCGGTCGGTTCGGTTTTTCTCCCGGTTCGAACCGGTCGACCTTCTAACCGGTCAAACCGGCCGATTCCGGTTCCAGTTAGACCGGTTTTTAAAACACTGCCTACACCACGATAGTTCATCATCTTTTGGGAAAACCTGGGCATGCAGTAAAGTTGTGCACTTGTTCATCTGAACAAAGAAAAAATATCCTTTACCTACCCTGAGGCAAAAAATCATAATTCATATCATTGATCACATATTTTGAACATTTCCCACTACGGACTGTATACTGTATACGATGTTTGACTCGCTAAGTTGCATGAAACAGTGAAATGTCTGGAAGTTTCCGAAACGGGGACGTCAGGAAACGCGACCCTCCAAAAATGGAAACGCCAGGGGAAACATCGGGGGAAACGTCATGTGTGTGTGTAGTTTTTTTTAAATAACACATTATGTTGCAAGAAAAAAAAAGAATTATACTCATAAATGACATTTTAGAAGGAAAACCATGTCTATATTAACATGAAAGGACATGTGGCACACAATTATAGGAATAATGCCTTTCATGAGGACACTTGGATACAACCATATAATAGGAGCATTGGACTAACATCTTGTTAGAGAGTGCACCATTCTAGAGGATAGGCATTAAACCCTAGGAGAATCATTCCTCGAGAGCATTTCATCATGGGGGTTGGATAAACCCTAGTATGACACTTGTACATCCTTGTATTGTAGAGAGCAATGTTATCAAAACAGGACCGGTCAACCCCAAAAATGTTAACCGGGGAACATCGATGTACATAAAGGGCTTGGTGCTCTTAGTTAAATCCCAGTTCCATACCTTCATACATGATAGAATCCAATGGAAACATTGTAATCCTGCCAATCTTGAAATCCTGAAAACTGTTAAGTCTGCTGAATTTTGGATGGAACCTAAAATTCTACTCTCCATATGAAGTCCAATGAGGTTGGAACCACTCTCAAACATCCTGAAACAATCATGAATTTAACATTACGATTAATTACTAGGGTGGGCGAAATGGTGATGATAGTTGGACAAATTTAAAATGTTTATTAGTGCTTAATGAGGGGATTTTTTGCCACCTAAGGGACCCACGGCCCTCTTGGCAACTTGGACGGGCCTGCAAACTCAAAAAAATTCACTGAAACGACTATCGTACAGGACAAAACGCCGCCAAAACGTCGGCAGTCGTACCTTACGACATTTCCAAATCAGGAAACATCGTAGGTTACGGCTGTCGACGTTTCGACAACATTTCGTACCGTTTTCGGCGTTTCAGCCCATTTCAGAGACCCAGATGCCACCTAGCTAGGTGTTTCCTGCAACACTTTGACATTTTCCATTTGGGATTATGTACCTGCTGTTAAATTTAAGCAGCTGCAAGAGCCATTCTCCGGAAAGATGGCAAAGACCCTAGCTGAGATCTAGGGCCCCTAGTGCACTCCTAGGGTTCTTGGTCTAGGAACAAGCAGTTAGAGCCATGGCAAAAGACCCTAGTGAGAGCCCCCAATGTATTGTTGGGGTTCTTGGGCAAGGACCAAGCGATAAGTCCCTAGATGTGTTCCAGGGAATCCTTGCTTGGTGCTTGGATTGATCCTTGGTTGTGTACCTTGGTGGTTGATGATATAAGTCCCTAGATGTGTTCCAAGGAATCCTTGCTTGATGCTTGGATTGATCCTTGGTTGTGTACCTTGGTGGTTGATGATATAAGTCCCTAGATGTATTCTAGGGCCCTTGGATGTGTTCCAGGGATTCCTTGCTTAACGCTTGGGATGATCCTTGGTTTTGTACCTTGGTGAATAAGACCCTAGATGTAATCTAGGGGCCCCAGATGTGTTCAGGGGTACCCTGATCTGGGACCAGGCAGGTTCTCGATTAAGTACCAAGACATGATGATGTGTGATCTTATTCTACTCTCCCGAGATGGTCCATGAGACTTAGGAATAGCTACGAAGATGGACATGACCACATCATTGATTTTTCCTCTTATGTTGGGGATGATAAAAGCTTATAAGTTATCATGAGACTTATGTGGACATCTTGCCATTGAGGAAGACCCCTTTGACTTTGTCTTGTTGCCTCCCCTTGCTTGGGCCACATCCTCCTTAATGTTTTGTGGTGTTGATCTAATCACTTTGACTTGTTGACTTTATAATTAATATTTTTGTTAATTAAAATATTAATTATTTTTTTATTTTGTTTTAATAGGGTTTTAATTAATCCTAAAAGGTAGGGTTAATTTAATTAACCCTAACCCTCTTCCTAACCTATAAAAAGAACCTCACCCCTCATTCTCTCTACACATTCTTTCTCCCAGTTTTCTCTTGATCAGATCTTGCAACATCTACTCTTGTTCAGTTCTGAAATTTTGGTGCAGCCTACTTGAAGAGTGTTTCTATTTTTTGTTTGAGGGTTCGACCTCCTTATGCTTTCTCTCTCTTGTTGTTTGGAGTCCTCTTGTGCTGGAGTAGGGTGTGATTGTCATGTTTATTATCTCCTCTTATCTTATGAAGAGGTGCGGCCCTCTCCCCACGCTGCTACAGGTGTCACGGCCCCTCTTCTACCACTCATCCTTCCTCAATCTCTTCTCTTGGTCTGATTTTTTGCGGCTCCTCTTGTTCAGTCCGATTTTTTGGTGCAGCCTCCTTGGTGGACTTTCTCTTGTTTGAGGTGCGGCCTCCTTGGGGGTTTTGGTTTATCCTGGTGCTACGGTATGGCTTCCCTGTTGTTGGTCTTCTCTTGCAGGTTGGAGTAGAGCGGCCTCTCCCCTTGATGCTAAAAGTGTCACAGCCCCCCCTCCTCTCTCTTCTTCTAAGGTTGTCTTTGTTCCTTCCAAGTTGCCGCTACCCTTCTTGTTGTTGTTGTCTTCCCTTTTATGGCCGTTGCTAGTTCTTCTTGAGTGTTGCAACTGTCACCTGCTTATGCTACCTTGTTACAGCCCTTAGGGCTTGGTGGTACAGCCCTTTTAACTGCTACTTAAGTCTCCCTTGTACTGTAGCAGTTCTTTATGCTGGACAGTTTTTAGTAGGGTTGTTAGGGGTGTTTATTTTCAACCTCTGGTTGGTCATTGGGGTTTAAGTATCAGTCCTAGACTTATGTTGATTTGTCCTTGAATTTACCCTGCTCTTCTTGGCACACTGTCCACATAAATCATAATGAGATCAAACCCTCGAGGGTTTGATCCATGACCTTTAAAAAAAATTCTAAGTATACATAAATGAGGACAGCAGCAAGCATCTAAGGTAAATTTGTTCTATGCTTTGGTTAAGGTATTTTCAGATTTTGTTTTTGCTAATAAGTAGATCAGTTCTTTATTTAAGTCATTGTTCAGAATTATTTTGTCAGTCAATGATCAGATTTGTTCTTGCTCAAAATTGTTTTTTCTCTATTGCTTAGATTCATTGTTTTATTTCTGTGTTCAATCTACTTCAGAAAATTTTGATTTGACTGCTGATTTGTATCTACAGTGGTAAACAAATTTTAAAAGAATGTTTTTGTTCTAGTTTTTCCCTTGAAATTCTAACATGGTTTTAGAGCTTAAGGTGTGAAAAGAGCTCAATTGTGGCAGACTTTTGAGCCTGCATAGATCCACACCTAAGGGCTTGTTTATTCAGATCAGCCAGTAAGTTGTTTTATCATCCTTTGATAGATCTAAATGGTAACTAGCATTATATTTTTTTCTATGTTAGATATCTTGAGCCAATTCACCAAATAATGGAAACTAACTTCAGATAAGTATTTTGAATTTTTTGTAACTTGATTGAAGTTTCACATATCTCATATTGTTCTGTCACTAAAACACCATAAACTCTTTAAGGTATCATTTCAATGCATTTAGAGGTCATTGGAATTTCTCAAAAACTTGTTGGTCAATGGAATTTCTGAGTAAGAACAATTTGTATGCAGATTTTAGAATCTTGTCTTACTAAACTTTGAGAAATAGTTGCTTGGGCAATCTAGATTATGATGCCACTGTAGATACTACCTTTATGAATGGTAAAATGTTTCCAGACTTCTTCCTCAAACCAGCATTAGAAAGAAATCTAATTAACATTAAGCTTTGGATTACAGGAGGTTTGATTTATGTCTTAAGGTTTAAATCCATGGGTAACAAATTTTGACACTATATTCACTAACATTGTTAAGAAGTGCTCCTTGATCTACTTCCATGGTATCTGGTGTCAAATTCTAACTCACATTAATCTGGATCTTCTAAGCATCAATGGCTTGGTAGATATTAGAAATTGAATTTGACCATATGGCATGGATAATGAACTTATCCACACTCAATGATAAACTACATTTTCAAGCTTAATCTAAGTCTGTCAAGCTTCCACTTGTTATCTCTTGAAATATGATCATATGACAGCTTTTTTTACTTTTTCTCTGACATCATTGAAGTAATTTGAAGGGTAACATTGTGTCTCCACACAACTTCTGGAAACTATTAACTAAACTGTGTTCATGTCTAGCTTTTTCCCTTTTGGAGTTTTTAAGATTGAGTTCTTGAACTGTAACTTGTTTCGAGTAACTTCAAGAGGATTTCTAGTTCTGACTTTAACACACATGATGTAACACAAAGATGTACCACTAAGATCAGAATTAATCTTTCAGTAAATCAGACAGGTAGACATATCCGGTATTGGAAAAGAGGTTGACTCCCACAAGTATGATGATCTCTACCGAGCTTTTGGGATTAAGAGGGAGTTGACAGTGCCTTACAATTCCCAGCTGAATGGGTTTGCAGTAAGAAAGAACAAGACAATTTGTGAGGCAACCAGAACTATGATCAGGATCTTTCGTTGTCCTTTTGGGCCACAACTGCAAGTATTGTTGTCTATATTCAAAACAGATGTCTTCATAAAGCCTTGGAAGAGATAACTCCAGTAGAAGTCCTCGCGAGTAAAATGCCTTCAATTGATCACTTGAGAATATTTAGAGGACTAAATTAGAGCCCTCTGGAAAGAAAGGCACTTTTGAGGGATACAGTGAGACCTGAAAAGCATATCGAATCTATGCATTAGGGAAAAAGTTCATATAGGTGAGTAGAGATGTGACCTTCCATGAGAAAGCAACCTTTCGTCGTTCCAAAGAACTTCCATGTAATAAAGGAGCAGGAAGCTCCAACTTCAAAACATTCTGGTTCACAACTTTAAGATGAGTAAAGGGAGAAGGCCAAAGAGCCTTCAATGGATCCCATAAGAGATTATGTTGAGTTTCCCTTAGAAAAACCTCCTGCCAAAAAGAAGTCAGCTTGGTGCCATTTTAAAGGAAGCAGAAAGACATGCAGCACCTAAAGGTACCTTCAAATAAAGCAAGAAACTAGATAAATACTCAGGTCTGATAGCTCTGTTGAATCTTGTAATTGACTCGGAACCTTCCTTTTTGAAGAGGTTGCCAAACATAAAGTGTGGAAGGATGCCTTGATAGAAGAGTACGAGTCAATGATGTATGGGAAGTGGTCCCAAGACCTCAAGGAAAATCGATAGTAACCTCTAAATAGATTTACGAAATAGAGCATGCAGCAGATGGCAGTGTTGACTAGATTTATGGCTCATGGTTTATCTCGAGAAGAGGAAAATTGATTAAGATGAGATCTCTGCTCCAATTGTCAGTCGAGCAAGAGGTTTATATCGAGCAACCTAAGGGTTTTGTGATCCATGGGAAAGAATCCTATGTCTGCAAACTCAAGAAAGCCTTGTATGGATTGAAACAAGCTCCGAGAGCTTGGTATGGAAGAATTGACAGTTTTCTTCAAAGTCTTACTTTCTCCAAGAGTATAGCATATCCTAATCTTTGTATAAAGATTGTGAAGAATCATCCTGTTATCTTGGTTTTATATGTGGATGATTTGTTCCTTGTTGGAGAGGAACATCTGATAGCTCAGGCGAAGAGGGAGTTATCAACAAATTTTGAAATGAAGGACTTGGGTCTTATGCATTACTTTCTTGGCTTAGAGGTGTGGCAGAAACCGAGTGAGATCTTTCTCTCACAAAGCAGGTATGCAGTTGATGTGCTTCGCAGATTTAGGATGTTGGACTGTAAGTCCATGACCACACCTATGATTTCTAACCTGAAGAAATCACAGGTTCAGATCCAAAAGATCCTACCGTATATCATCAAATTATTGGGTCCTTGTTGTAACTAGTACATACCGGACCAGACATTTGTTACGCAATGAATGCCCTCAGCCAGTTCATGTGAACCGAAACATATTCATATGGTTGTTGTTAAGCATGTTCTCAGATATGTTCGAGGGACTATAGTATATGGGCTCAAGTAGACTTCCAGTAGAAGTGTAATACTTCATGCCACATGGCTATATATATTCAAATTGGATGGGCAGTACAGTGGACCAGAAGAGTATTTCCAGATATTATTTCAGTTTGGGTTCAACTATGATCTCCTGGTCCAGTAGGAAGCAGAGCTCCATATCCCAAAGCACTGCAGAGGTATTGTTGCAAGTATTGCTAGTAGAGAAGCAGTATAGCTCAAAAAGCTACTCTCAGACTTATTCAATACTGAGCTGGAACCCACCGTAATTCACTGTGATAACCAAAGCTGTGTAAAGCTCTACGTGATTCCTGTGTTTTCAAGACAGAATGAAACACATTGAGATGAGATATCACTATGTTCGGGACATAGTACAGAAGAATATTCTCAGTATTTAGTATATTCCAACGGCGGAACAAATTGCAGATATTTTGACCAAGCCTCTGTCATTGACAAAGTTTGTGTACTTTCGAGACAAGCTTGGTGCTACTGAGAACGCCTCTCTTGCTGAGAGGGAGTGTTAAATTTAAGCAGCTGCAAGAGCCATTCTCCGAGAAGATGGCAAAGACCCTAGCAGAGATCTAGGGCCCCCAATGCACGCTTGGGGTTCTTGGCCTGGGAACAAGCAGTTAGAGCCATGGAAAAAGACCCTAGTGAAGGCCCCCAATGTATTGTTGGGGTTCTTGGTCAAGGACCAAGCGGTAAGTCCCTAGATGTGTTCTAGGGCCTCTAGATGTGTTCCAGAGAATCCTTGCTCGGTGCTTGGATTGATCCTTGGTTGTGTACCTTGGTGGTTGATGATATAAGTCCCTAGATGTGTTTTAGGGCCCTGGATGTGTTCCAGGGAATCCATGTTCGATTCTTGGATTGATCCTTGGTTGTGTACCTTGGTGGTTGATGATATAAGTCCCTAGATGTGTTCTAGGGCCCTTGGTGGATAAGACTCTAGATGTAATATAGGGCCCCCAGGTGTGTTCTAGGGTACCCTGGTCTACGACCATGCAGGTTCTTGGTTAAGTACCAAGATGTGATGATGTGTGATCTTCTTCTACTCTCTCGGGATGGTCCATGAGACCTAGGAGCGGCTACGAAGATGGACATGACCACATCATTGATTTTTCCTCTTATGCTGGGATGATAAAAGCTTATAAGTTATCATGAGACTTATGTGGACATCTTGCCATTGAAAAAGACCCCTTTGACTGTGTCTTGTTGCCTCCCCTTGCTTGGGCCACGTCCTCCTTAATGTTTTGTGGTGTTGATCTAGTCACTTTGACTTGTTGACTTTATAATTAATATTTTTGTTAATTAAAATATTAATTATTTTTTTATTTTGTTTTAATAGCATTTTAATTAATCCTAAAAGGTAGGGTTAATTTAATTAACCCTAGCCCTCTTCCTAACCTATAAAAAGAACCTCACCCCTCATTCTCTCTACACATTCTTTCTCCCACTCTTATCTTGATCAGATCTTGCAGCAGCTACTCTTGTTCAGTTCTGAAATTTTGGTGCAGCCTACTTGAAGAGTGTTTCTATTTTCTGTTTGAGGGTTCGACCTCCTTATGCTTTCTCTCTCTTGTTGTTTGGAGTCCTCTTGTGCTGGAGTAGGGTGTGGCTGTCCTGTTTAGGGTCTCCTCTTATCTTATGAAGAGGTGCGGCAGCCCCTCTTCTACCACTCATCCTTCCTCACTCTCTTCTCTTGGTCTGATTTTCTGCGGCTCCTCTTGTTCAGTCCGGATTTTTGGTGCAGCCTTCTTGGTGGACTTTCTCTTGCTGTTTGAGGTGCGGCCTCCTTGGAGGTTTTGTTTTATGCTGGTGCTAGGGTATGGCTGCCCTGTTGTTGGTCTTCTCTTGCAGGTTGGAGTAGAGCAGCCTCTCCCCTTGATGCTAAAAGTGTCGCAGCCCCCCCTCCTCTCTCTTCTTCTAAGGCTGCCGCTGTTCCTTCCAAGCTGCCGCTACCCTTCTTGCTGTTGCTGTCTTCCCTTTTATGGCTGGCGCTAGTTCTTCTTGAGTGCTGCAACTGTCACATGCTTATGCTACTTTGTTACAGACCTTAGGGCTTGGTGGGACAGCCCTTTTAACTGCTACTTAAGTCTGCCCCTTGTGCTGTAGCAGTTCTTTATGCTGGACAGTTTTTAGTAGGGCTGTTAGGGGTGTTTATTTTCAGCCTCTGGTTGGTCATTGGGGTTTAAGTATCAGTCCTAGACTTATGCTGATTTGTCCTTGAATTTACCCTGCTCTTCTTGGCACACTGTCCACATAAATCATGATGAGATCAAACCCTTGAGGGTTTAATCCATGACCTTTATAACTTTTTCTGAGCATACATAAATGAAGACAGCAGCAAGCATCTAAGGTAAATCTGTTCTATGTTTTGGTTAAGGTATGTTCAGATTTTGTTTTTGCTAATAAGTAGATCTGTTCTTTATTTAAGTCATTGTTCAGAATTATTTTGTCAGTCAATGATAAGATCTGTTCTTGCTCAGAATTGTTTTTTCTCTATTGCTTAGATTCATTGTTTTATTTCTGTGTTCAATCTACTTCAGAAAATTTTGATTTGACAGCTGATCTGTATCTACAGTAGTAAACAAATTTTAAAAGAATGTTTATGTTCTAGTTTTTCCCTTGAAATTCTAACACCTGCTCATTTTTATTAAATAAGTTAATTACTTATCATTTTAATTTCTAGTTTTACATTTTAGAATTTTATGGAATCATGAATGGTCATTGGTAGGTATCATCATTCATGTATGTATTATTAATGGGTTTTTTAAAAGTTTAAAACTGTAGACATTAAAATATTTTTAATATTGATATATTTGGGGCAACGGCCCCTATGTCTTACCCTCAACATATCCTGTCGTCCCCTGAAATTTTATTTTGGGGGCTGGGAGGTCTTCAGATCTACCAGATACACATCCCTACATACCCGTGTCTGCACGTACCGGAAACTTAGTGGAACATTGGGTCAGGCACGATCTCTTTGTACAGTAGCATTATCAGCACTGAGCAGGTAACATGTGAATTACATCTTTATCTCCCAACATCACAATCAGAATCCTGCTAGTACAACAGCCTTAGAGGACTTCTGTACACTCTCATATTTGCTGTTCATCAACTCTTCTTATATTGACCGTATGGCCTTTACAATTGTCAGATATGATAAAATTATAGATACAAACTTGGATATCTCGTGTAGTTTGTGCTTTTAAGCCACAGTTAGATTCCAATTTAAAAAACAGTTAGTTCAACCAAAGCTAACATTGAACGAGATGCAACATGATCCTCTACTGAAAGTTCTAGAGTTACACCAAAGAATTAATCTAACCTCCACTTCAGGATCTGCCAGGTGAGCAGCCAACTTTCTTCCTGCAACCTTGAATTGTTCTTCATCAACAACCACCTACAAATGGAAATTTCAAAACATGGAGAAAAACATGAATAGAAATGCTGGAAAATAAACTTGCCCCTTTCATCCAACAATTCAGGCAACCACATACCTAAAGCAAAACAGATGTATTTAAAAGGCATATTCGAGAAGCATTGCAACTTATAAGTATTAAAATCAGTGTATTATAGATTGTCGGTGATAAACCAAAGTGGCATGTCTTACATGATCCTAAATGCGTCTACAGCATACCTCAATCAGGTTGTAGGTTGGCCGCTGATGGGGAAGTATCCGAGTGACACGCTTTCCAGGAAATTCTTCAGTAATAGGTGCTTTGGTGTTAATATAGAACACTCGAGGAACTTTAATAGGAACCTTAAACAAATTCCCTCCTGCCATGGCCCAAGCAAAGAACTCCCCAGGTTTTTGACTTGGAACTAGCTGCAAGATCTGCTCCAATATATGATGCCAAAGTTTCAGTAAAAACTCTAATAATACAACAGATTTTCCGATGATAAAATAAAAGCAGACAAGGGGAAATTTCATTACCTGCCAATGTGAATGAACAAGTGCAACTTCGCGGCTCCTAAAGAATGCACTAACACCACCCCTTGGCCTTTCTGTTTTGTCAACCCTCTCAGTGGGAAGCTTGTCACATGCTCCTGATTGATATGTGTCCACCAAAGAATCATCTAACCTGCACACTCAAAAAGAAAACCTAATGAAAAATGAACAACCTTACATCCTAGCAGATAAAGTATACCAAAATTCGAAAATGTGTAAATAAACTTGTAAATCACATATTCTCTACGGTATGTCTACACTTCCAAATATATAGAAAAAGTTCCCAGCTCTGTAATCCACATTTGCTAACTAACTTCCTAATTTATACGAGACATATTTGCTTCAATTTTGTTTATTGTAAAATTCAATCTGTTCATAAACACTTACAAATTTTAAGAAGATTAAGTCCATATATTATTGAGCATACTCAAACAGAAATCGATGTCATCAAACTGATTCTCAACTTTACCAATCTCCATATATCTTACTACTATCACCTCTTATTGATCAAGCTCGCATTGCTATCTAATCCTAGAACAAAAGCTAACCAACATAAATCAAAGGGAGAACATCCTATTATAGCTGATAACACTTATGTTTATGATGCATCCATCATTCATGATATAATTTGAGGTAAATAAAGCATGCACACAGACTCGGATACCTCTTCTCCTTCTCCGGCCTCTACTTCTAATTTTTTTCCAGTTATGATGTTGATGTTGAGCTAGGGCCTTGCGCCTCTTCAGTTTTCCTTCTTCTGCTTTACCTAGATCTTGCTACTCTTTTGTTATCAATTGTATCTCTCCTTTTATTGTGGCTTTTTAGAATCTAGGATTGTTCTAGACACTCCCATAGTCTATTGACTACTTATTACTCTCTAGTCCCATTGACCTATTTCTCGGTCATTTGTTGGACATTAATAACATTATCTCATCTTATATTATATCTAGCTGAGATCTTAGTTTTGTACTTTGGGCCTAAGTCAATCTAGATATGGCGCAATAGCTCTAATCATATTTTCTTTATTTTGGGGATCCTTTGACCTCAATCTATGATACTAAACACTTATACAAGATGCCAGATTTATATAATAATACCTAATTTTACTTATCTTGACCAGGTCTTTGCAATTAAATCAACATAGCCTGACAGTAGCAGCTGCTTTCATTCCAGAAAGAAGTAAAGATAGCAGGAAATATGATTAAGCAAGGAGCCACAATGTATGATTGGCAAAGTCCCATATATGGGATGACTTTCCAAAGTAGTTTTTGTAACATACCCCTTGAAGGTTTAACATATGTTGCAGTTTTTCCTGATTTTAATGCAAAAATAGCTTCTAAACAACAATAGATTTTTTTTAATACTAGAATGGTGAATTGAAAACGAGGTTAACTAACTAAAAACTTATTTAGAGACGTATGTACAATAGCTACTCAGGAAACTCAAAACAAACACCAGCAGAAAGCAAATCCAGGTTCCTGGTATACCTGAGCTTCTTCCGTCTCTCGCGTGTTTCTTTCCACTTACGCTTCTTCTGGTCAAGCCAGCCTTGGTAATCAACATTCTTATCAATGCATTGATCACCATGATCATTTTTACTTACAGAAGATAACACTTCATGCTGCTTCGGACTTCTGTCAGTTTGTTTACTATAAATCTTCTTCACAGACAGTTCTTTGTTGCTTTCATAGTTACGAACTATAGGCCTAGGCCCCAAATGAGGTATATTCTCTTTGTTGGCAACCACATCTTCTAAATCTCCAACTATATCACTATCCATAAAATCATTGGCCACAGGAAAATTCGACTGCTGATCAGAATCTTTAGTCTTTGAACTAAACATATCCTGAATGTTTCTTTGACGGAATTTGTCGTTCTTTTCCCGGACCTTTTTATGCAGCCAATCTGGATGTGCTACCCTTGGAACGGGATTAGTGACCTGCTCAACATATTATGGTAAGAGTGAGTACTTGTTAAAAATCAGTAAATGGCATTTTGTAAGTTGTACACTAGAAAAATAATTTTGTATTTTCTAAAATAGATAACAACCTTCTGCATGGCAGCAGGAATAGTAATAATTTTCTGGATTGCTGAGCTTAGGCGTTGACGGTAATATGACCAGTCAACAATAGACCTAATAGCCACTTCAGCCGATATTTTACACCATTTCCTCATATACACCTTCATTATTTCTGCAACCAAACAAAATATTATCACAAGATCATAAGGATCATTTTTTCAGCCAAGGATGAAAACGACTCTGAATGAATCTCATGTCTAAAAGAATACCAGGTTCTGTTTCAAAGATTGCAACAGGAATGGCACGCTCACTCACGGGAGCACCCTGCATGACACAAGTAGAGACAAGCATTAGAGACAATCTGATTCAAAGTTGATTCACTTTATCAATAATCCTGAATTTTGGTTGTAAATATGTATCCTATGCAAAATACGTATTATCATATCTGATTTACTGATTCCCAAGTCAGCCATTTTGCAATCTAGCTATCAATCATTTGTCAATTAAAAAATGATGATACAATGGACTTGAGTGTCAGTGTTGAATGTTGATGTTTTAATACCAGTCAACATCATAAAAAGGCATAAGCTTCATTCATAAATACAATAGTATGCCAAAAAAGGCCTAATAGTGTTGAGTCTATCCTCAGTCCATTAGTTAGGTCAGATTAGGGATCACATTTGGCACACTTGATCACCCACCTAAATATGTATATTTTATTGTAACCCACCCTAGGAGATTTGCCAAACTTCACTCTCCAATAATTTTGTTGCTTGCAACTCCATAAATAGATAATACAATGAAGAGTGTACCATGTGTATATTTATAACTTCTGACGATCTTCTCGTATACTTGCAGACTTGTCCTCTTATGTTTTTCTTGTATGTAAGTATCTTTCCATCATTGGTATTGTGCTCATAACAAAATGACTTCAGGGTTTCCTGTGGTGGCCTCATTTCAGACTGGGAAGTTTGGCTGTCCTCCATTTTAAAGTTTCTTCCCTGAGAATGTGGATGGTAGGGATGTAGAAGAAAAAAAATGTTTGATTCCCAAAGAAATAACTTCGAAATGCCAAGATCCTAAGAAAAACCTTCTTTCAGATGAATAATTTTGAAGTCTCTATGCTTGAAGCTACAACATGTCTTGGTCTCAAGCTGCACCTTAATATTTCTTGACTTTTCAAGCTGCCCACCCCAAATCCTCACTAATATCCACTTTAAGTTCCTGCCCAATTGAAAAAACTTCACTCCAAAACTTCAAAATTCAAATAATGCCATTCTTAAGGCTGCACACAAGCTTGTTCTGATCTTATGTTTGGCATAGTATGAGCGGCCAATATTCAAGTTCAAAAATAAAAACAAAATTGAGTTAGTAAGTGTTAGAGTAAATTGATGGGTTGCTGTATTACAGTGTTAGCTTTCTTTTGGTTCACGTAGGGGATGCCTAGACATGCCCAAGATGGTTGAGAGACATTGGGGAAATCCCTCAAAACATCTGCTATGTAGCAAGAAATGTCCCTGAGATAGGGGACACGCCATCTATTCTATTTCTTTTGCAATGGCAAGCATTAGAAAACGTCGAGCAGACTGACAAGATCCCAGCAAATTGATATTAAGGAAACAATGCATTAACTCCCTAAAGAGTCGAGAACAAAAGAGAAACAATATCTTTAAGCATCAACAGCATTATATTCTTACACATTACTGATAACACCCAAGTTTTCTTTCCCAATTTAATATACTCACAAGGTACATACTCCACATAAATGGTTCCTACAAAGCTGCCAAGAACTGATGCCCACCACTATATGTTGGTGTTCCACAAACAAATCGCAGTCCTTGCATAAAGGGATTTTCAATGTTCACTATAAAATTGAAGTGCAATTTTTCTTTTGAATCAGAATTAGTAACAATCTTCATTGATACAAATTGTATTTTAGAGAAGAGTCAGGTGAAAATAAGTGGATAAATGCATATTATTTAAAAACAACCAATGCAAAGGGACTTGCACATTAAACAACCAAATTATATTAACATGTCAGGACACTTGGATGACTTTAAATGAGTACATGAAATATAGGCACCTGCATACTGCTTCAGCTAACCAAACAGCTATAGAAAAGATACTTCTTCGCTATAGATAATCCTGCAGCTCCATCATCAATCAATGATGTCAATGAGCTATTCTAGAAAGTTCCACCAGGTACTGTTCTGATTCTTAGTTGGCTCATAACAAGTCTCATTTTTAAGCCCTCTGCTCTGAATCCTGTATTGGATGTCATTCATTTCTATCGCATCAACTATAGAATGTTGAATGAAACAGGAAATTCACTAAAATGCAGGATCAGAGCAATCTGAGCATATTTCATCTTGCACTGTTGCCTAGGTTTTCATAATCCAACAAAGGATTCTAGATATCCATCTCTACCTAATACAAAAATGCAGTGGGGAAGTCAAATATTTAACATAAGATTCATTCGGATCCAGCCACATTAGAATGTTACTTGCTTAAATTATCACATCATCTGTCTCTAGTGCCAGCTCCATTTCACTGCAATTTATATTATAGCAATTACGGATTTATCATTTGCTACTTGCCGGGCACTAGATGAATCTTCGACTCACAAAAAGGTACATTGGAGAAAAGAACAGGTGCTGGATGCCCAAAATAAAATCAATGTCTTCTAAAACATAATGCAACTTGGTAAGTAGAAACATGCTTTTAGCTTTAATCTCTTTCACAGGTTTTGCTTCTAGAGAATAAAGTGGAGTTCCTACCTTCTTATGAGGACCATTTTAGATGAACACCAAGATGAAGATAATAATAAGCTTTGTATAATTCCATACAGAGGATTCTGTCATGCTTAAAGTCAAATAACTAACGAATTAGAAAAGTGTGGAATTTGTTATTGGGAAAGCTCCATTTATTTATGTCTGCATGGAGCACTCCACCCTCCCCTCGAACTCCTTTATTCACAGCCACGGAAAGACAAATACAATTTCCCTCTTTAAGGAATTTGGCATAAAATAAAAGTTGCAACCTGTTTACTGTTAAGATTTTCATGAGGCATTTCAAATGAGAATAACACAGGGTAGCTTTGCATTGTTGAATAAAGTTGTTATTATATTAATTTTTTTCAAGATAAAATAGATTGAACAGGGAGCAAACACATATACATAGAGCTTTCCCAAGGACAAATTCCACATTTTTATAGTTCGTTGGCGGGCCAAAAGCTGGATATCCCAAGTACTATTCCATGTTTCATTATATTTTCCAAAGTTTGCTACATGTTGGCTAACATCAATTTCTTTTCTAGTATTCATCTAGTTAGAAAACCAAAAGAATATAACTGTGAAAAGAGCTCTTTACCAAACCATATGCTGGTGTTTCCTAGACCAGGACAGTTTGGGATAAATGGCTTTCCAGTATAACTCCTCGCTGTCAGTGTCCTGCTACCCTTCTTCCAGCATAGTTTACAAGTATTATTAGAGTAACATGTTAAGACAGATTTATGAAGTCATCAAGTGAGTCGTGGTCAAATGGTAAAGTACAAGTGCTTTCATTGTGGAGACCCAAGTTCAAAGCCATTGAGCCATGTAAGTTATGATAATACAGCAAAGCCATGAAAAAATTTTAGAATATATATATATATATAGATAGATAGATAATAGCCTAGCCCAAGCGGTTAATTCAATCAGTTGTCGCCAATGTTGCTGGGCATTTGGCTAGTTGCATGTCTGCAGGTGCCCAGTTCAAATCCCCTTGGGTGAGACTTAATAGTCTACTCTGACTCGTTTACTAGAGATGCCATCAACGAATGTGGGGAAGCATCCCTTGCGTTTCCCTGCAAGGTTTTCCTTGGAAAAAAGATATAGATAATAGCCTCAGATGGCAAGACTTGAATATAGATATTCAAAACATAACGCAGGGTTAGACAGTGAAACACCTCCCGTGCTACACATATCTAGCGATGAATGTCTATCCAGTGAAAAACATAACAACAAACTTGAAATAGAACTTCTCTAAACAAAAAAATGTGAAGCAATACAAAATTTCATCTTAACGAAAGGTAAAATCCAGAAAACCTGTGGATCACGTGCAACTATATATCGGCACATAAGCCCTTTGTCTTTAACCATTGCATCTCCAAGAAAATCAGCAAGCCGTCTTGCAGTTGTTACTGCACATGACTTCTGTGCACCATAATCCAACAGTGACTTGCTCATGGTGCTCGACTCCGATATATAATCCAATAATTCACTATCAGCAACATCAATCCCATGATTCTGGACAAACAGTGGAAAAATATGTGCAGTCAGATGCTAAGAATTTGAAATCGCACTATAATTTAACAAACATTTTGGTCTGAGATAGGAATATAGAACTGTAATTCTATATTTTAAGTGACAAATTTTAAAAATTGATGATTAGAATTTATTAACTTCAGATGAAACATAATGCCAACCCTCTATTATTATCTTACATCCAAAAGATCTAGCCAACGATTTGCCACAGCAGCTACTGCTGAATAGCATTCCTCTAATGTCGTCCCATCAAGAAATTTATCAAACACTTCAGCCTAGTCAATTCACAAGGGAAGAAACCATCAGCACAAGGGCAAGATAAACTTGCATATGCAAATTAAATGTGTGTTCAATAATAGTTTATACTATATAGTGATGAAATTGAAACTGAAATTTTATTAATGACTCAAGTGACCAAAAATGGTCAATGAGACTGAGGAAAAATCAGCATATAAGGTACAACCAATAAGGGAGTAACTGATGCAACTCCCGAGAGAAACATATTTAATTATAGTAAAATAAAAATAAAAGAAAAAGAAAAAAGAGAAAAGTGGGAGAAGTCAACTAAACTATTATCACTTCGGCAAAAGAGGCAAAAAAGGTTGTCTACTTTAGAGGTGTACTCCATAAACGGAGCCATGTGGGGTCCGGTACCCGATAAAGGCCTAGTCACTCTACATAACTGGGATAAGATGAAATGAGGCAAGGACTGGCAAAAAGTTAGTCATCATCTATGGCAGAAATGCATAGTATCAGGAAATATCAATTTTTTGGACAAGAAAGGACCTATGCTTTCCTCATAGTGATTCCCTTTCACGTACAATAGATCAGCAAACCAGAGGATTAATGGGCCATAGCCACAAAATTTCATGTATGTTTCCAGAATGGCTCAAAAGATGGTCAATCAAAATGAATGGCTTCCACGAGGGAAAGAGGAATTCAAGGCACACGTAAAGCAATGCATTAAGAACATGCCATCTGAACACATTACAGTACACGGACAGAGCATTTTCCCAAAATAGATTTCAATTCAGAAGACAATCAAGTATTCATAAAGCTGAGAAAGCACATCCTTTTTCTCAGTTCCCTTGCTGCAATGTAGAATAACAGTATAGATACCTGGAAAACTTTGATAAGCTTCAATTCACCTCGTCGCTTTATTTCAAATCCTTTAAGCTCAGCTAGTGTTCCATCATCATTGAAAACAGCATAACGCTTCTTGATTAAAACGCCTTCTTCCTTGGAGGCTGGTAGAATCATTGCCTGCTTTCCATCCACAAAATGGATTAATCATTAGAAATAATCAGCTTACAAAGACTAAGACACTACAGTAACTATATCTAGCTTCAAACTATTACCTTGTATGGTCCATCTACTTCAAACTCAATAGAACACTCACTCCTTGTGTTGTATGTCCGTTGGACAGGATCATCCAAGGTCTAAATCAACAAGGTAGTAGTCAGTTTGTATGAAGAAAAATAAGCACATCATAAAAAGGCAAAAATATAAGAGACATGAGATCCCTCGTAAAATTATCATAGTCGAGACAGACTTACCTGATACTGGTCATTAGTATTGTTCCTTGCAACATCGACATTCAGCATAACACATGGATAGGATATTGTGAGCTTCTTCGAATTCCTATAAAGTACACAAGATGATGTTTCTATTAGACATTCTTTCCAACAATATATATATAGGAACGAATATAACCCCAAGGGTTAGCTCAATCTGTTGAACCATCCACCCAATGCATGTTGCCACCAAGGAGGCTATAGGTCACAGGTTCAAATCCAGTCAAGTCTGTCGGGGTTACTGGCAACCATTGTGGCTGGCAGTTAAACCACCCTCCTACTAGATATTCTGGGGAAGAGGGGAGGATCCTGTGAGGTTTCCCATGGAATAAAAAAATATAGGAATGGATATAACAAAAATGATAACTAATCTAGACGTACTCCAAGACTTCATAGACACCTTTATTTAGAACAAACTATTGCTTACATCATCTAAAATAAAAAAGATACAGAAAGGAAATAATTATTGTCTACAGGGGTGCAAAAGCAGCCGATGACAAGCTCATATGGCAATGGTGATGCCTAACACATCATCAATCTTAGTAAGGACAATAACAACCACAGTCCAGTTAATCAACAAAGAAAAGAATCATGAGGAGAAACAGCTGATGGAGGTAGAGTCAATGTAGTCCAACTTACATCAAGTGACCTGTTTCATCTTGTATCGCTATTATTCCTAATTCTTTTGCTGGGATTCCAAAGCTACTTAATTGATATTATCAGCTAAAGTTTCAGCTATAGATTGATGGCCTGATGTTATCTTGTTATTTCATACAGGGATCATCTACAGCCTACAGGACATGACTAGTAATTTATTTATTTCCCATGGATCTTGCATGAAAAAATCTTCCAAGTTGATTTAGACATTATCCAATGCAGTGAGTTATCCCTACATGTGTGCAAGGCTGAATGCTTCTTGTTCCTGGTTGACTAGTAATTACCCTAGACTCTTGTCCACCTGCTTCTAGTAAGAATTATTTTTGATACTCAATGTCAATTTGATGAGAGAAAAATCTGGCCCAAGAACACAATACATCTTATATCCAGGTCAGATGGTTTTGCATTACTTCTTTGAGCTTGCAATTTTTTAGTCATCCATGTGTGAACGCCATCTTTGGAGACAGTCTAAGAGATCTAATTTGGAAGAGTGTGAAATGAATCTAGTGAAACCCTCACAATAAAATACATCAATGCCATCGCAGTGTATTCCAAAATAGAGATGACAGAGATGATATTGAGGATAGCTTCGTCATAAATGATCATTTGCGCTACTCACCACCTATGTTTTAAAACTCAGTCTCAGCCTTGGAATCGGCCAAGGGTCAACTCGGACTCAGCTTTGGAATCGGCCGAGGGTCAACTCGGACTCAGCCTTGGAATCAGCTGAGGTTCAACTCGCACTCAAACCGGACTCGGTTCAATATCAGACCGATTTGAATTTTATGATTCGGTTTACAAAAGAATACATAAAATATTAAAATTTTAATGAAAAAATATATTTTAGAGATTTCTAACCATTAGAGACAAAATATGCAAAGTTTGTTCATCTATATACCATGTAAGGGTGAATATATCAAAATGTCATGAGTGCAATACATATCAGAAACAAAATACATAATCAATGAGGCTCTAAATGGCCTCTAGAGTTCAAAAAACAACATGCTACAAGCTACTGGCCTACTACATATCGCTGATCAACATGATCAATCATCAAACTCATCACCACTGCTAGAAATGGGATCCTCGGCATGAGCTCACTCTAAATCACAGCTCTTCAATGCTGCTCCAAAAACTCCAAATGCTCACAAATGCTCAATGAGAGAGATGTGAGGCAAATAGGGGGGGTCTCTATATAGTCTGTTTTTAGGGTTTAGTGTGATAGAATTTACGGTTTATCTATTTTTTTTAAAATGAACTTTTCCTCAAACCGTGCACTGCGGTGAGGAAATAAACCAACTCGGCCAAGTCGGTACAAATTCAACCAAGTCGGAATGGTTCGGGACCAAACCAGTCCCCAAACCAATTAGATGGCTGAGTCAGTACGGTTTGGGGTCAACTCGATCAACTTGATCGAGTCTGAATCCGAGTTGGCCTATTTTTAAAACACTGCTCACCACTGATCCAAACTTCATTTCACAGAAGTTGAATGAAAGAAAGTAGGAAAAGCAATCTTATTGTTTTAACCAATCAAAAAAGAAAAACTAGTGACTAGATTAACCTTCTATACTCAAAACCTCTTATACATGGATATGGCCCATGGGTACTAAACCAAAAGGTCAAACTAGGATCTTCGGCACTTTGTCATCATTCCGATAGCTTGCATAATAAACTTGCTACAACATCAAAACACCAAGGCTAGGAATGGAAATCAAAACTTCTTACACATGAACTAAAAGACCACACCAATGTCTTCAACAAAGTACCCGCCATCATTGGTTTTGTTATAATTCTAATAGCTTGCATAATAGACTTGCTACGACGTAGAAACACCAACAAGGGCAATGGAACTCAAACCTCTTCCACGTGGATATGGATCCTTGCCTAAAAGACCACACCAAAGTCTTCAGCAAGGTACCAACTACCATTAGTTTTGCTCTTTATTTGAAACAAGGTCTCCAAGCATTCTACTCTTTACATGGATCCTAGACTTCAAAGCATCTATATAAGATAGGATAAGATACGATAATTTTATTAATATCCACAAAAGACCAAGGAATAGGTCAATGGAACTAGAGACTACAATTGGTGGCCACAAAACTGTGAGAGTCTCTACAACACCACTAGATGCTAAAATGTTATCCAAGTAAGAAAGATACAAAAGACACCAAAAGAAGGAAAAGAGCATGAGCCGAGCAAAGCAGAAGTGAAAAAAGGCTCTAAAAGACTGAGGCCCAAGGTCAAGAAAAAATAAAAAAAGGATTGTCAACGACTTAGTATTTTCATTTTACTAGCAACTTGTTTATAGTATATGCATTTATCATGATATCTAGCTCTTGCAAATGAAACTTGGTCAAATTCAATTTTCTATCTAATAAAACACATTATTTGTCCCAACCAACCAAAAAATTTGTTTTGTGAGCACTAACCACAGCACCTTAAGCAAAGCAAAAAGCATCCAAGCATGCAAGAGCCCCATCCATTGAATCCCACTCAGCCCTCACAGGGATGAGAGAATCGTGTTGGGTTCACTCATCTTCAAGAGCATACAGTCAACCTGGAAGGTTGTTGTACATCTAGTTCATTGGCATTGGGAGGGCAGTAGAGGAGTTTCGGATTTGACCTGTCATCCTATTCAAGTTGGCAGGTTCAAGATTATTGTATTGCGGAGCTGCCTCACTATTAGGGTCACAGGCTGAGCAAGGACATTTTCTTATGAGGTGATTTGTGGCGCACTACCTCTCGCTCCTAGGAGTGGCATCCTCTTGCACATGAGTATGATCTCCTTGCACCTGAACGGCTCTCGATTACAGAGTTGAGAGGCCTTATTCCGGAGTCTGAGCTATTTAAAATGAATATCGGGATGGCTGAGCCATTTTGGAGGGATTGAAGTTGGCGCTTTGGTTGATCACTTCTTTAGTATGACTCCCTGAGACTGTATTCAATGCTTCATCAAAGGCACTCGTTATCCCTAGTCCTTAATGCACGTTGGTTGTCCAAGGATCCAAAGGATAGATGGGTGCATAAACTTGACAATGTTTGTCTGGTTTGATTTTCTTATAAGCTGAGACTTTTTGCATGATCAGTGGTCTATCAAGGGATTCCATCCAAGGACAAGTTGGCCAAGATTAGACTTTCTAATGGCCTTTGTCTTGTTTGCCATCAATCGGAGACTAAGAAGCATATTTTCTAGGTGTCTCAGTTTGCCAAATGTTCCTGAAGTTATATTGAGGATCAGTATTCAATGCTATTTCAAGGCAAGATTCACTGGTGTTCTACCTTGTTGGAGATAGCTGCTCTCTGGTCCATACTGTGTTCTTTGGGATATAGCACTGCCTGTGGATCCCAATCTTACTCATCCTATGGAAAATTGAGTTAAGTCTGTTTTTGATCATGAGGGCAACACTCTGTCTACCTTTTTTTCTATGTGGAGAGATGAAGTACAGCATCAGCTATTGGCTAAGGGCGCTCTGTTGATCAAGGATGCCTAGTCTTTGGATCCAACAGAGTACTCTGATCTTATTTCAGTTTTAGTAGCTTCGAGGAAGAGGTTATGATGTCCATTGCATATACCCTTCCACTTTTTGTACTGCTTTTTGTAAATATTTTTCTGTAAATAAAATATGTATTTTTCAAAAAAAAATACATTATTTATTAATTGCCCAACTCTAAAATATTTCAAAATAAGTTATTTGCAAGACCCACAAAATAGCAAATTTTGGATTCACTAGTACTTTCCTTGTGTATCTTCTTTGTTTCTTCATCTAACTTGGACTACTATTTCAACTTGACATAGAGCAGGAAACAGCTTGAACTTCTTAAAGATCTTCAAAAACCAAGACTTCCTCAAGAGTAAACCCTGGATGCTTTCCACCAAAATTTGAGCCTAAGAAATCCACCACATCAAAAAGGATAGATGTACTTATCTGAGTAAATGCCAATAAGTTTTCATACGGAAGTTACAGATGTAGATAAGATAAGGCAAGTAGAACAGTAGCAAGCAATGCACCATCTTACATGTTGAACCAAAACAAAATAAGACAAAGTCACTCAACTTTCTGGCAAAGCAAGGCACAAGTCGCAATATTGTTGCAATAAGTAATTCTGATTTGCATATGAGAAAATCCTAATTTATTAACATTTTGATGGCATCTTTCCCCAAGATTGTGACACTTCTTGAAATTTAAGCATCGTATCTCAGATTCATTAGTTTAAATCTAGGTTCTACATTTGAATGGTGGGAAAGGCAATTGAGGAAAAGCTTCCACCTCATTTATCCTGAAACATAAATCCCAGAATTGACATATGTTAAGAAAACAGTGTTGGTTAAAGAAAATAGTTTCAGGAAAAAGCAAAGCCTTTTGAAGAGTGAATGCTTACATGGTTTTAAAGCTGAAGTTCTCAGGAAAAGACCCTGGCAATGCACACCAAATACCATCTGTATCCAGCTCTAAAGGCTTTCCAATTTTCTCTACAAGCAAGCGGGCATTTTGAATTATCTTAGCTCCAGTATATGTAACTACTCCAGCCATTTCCATTGAATACCATCTAGCCCCCCTGCATACAGAACATGTATTTGAATTGATTACACAGCAAGATTAATTGCCCAACACTGAGAAAAGGATTGTTTGTGTGCAACTATATCACATAGCAAGCACTCAAGCTATGAAGTCATGAGAAAACATACTTGCGCATCACATAGCCATAAAAGGAATTAAGGATACACTTGTGTGCCAGTTGGAGAGAATCATAGACCACCACCATATCCTGGAAGCACACATAACAGTAACACTCTCAAGTTATATTGGTGAGGACAAGCTATTTCCCAAAATCCTTTCAAAACCCCCACAATAATATTTTGCTACATTTGAAGACCCAGAATTACATTACATAGTACATACTAGTTACCAACCCTCTCATGACTAGACATGTTAAAGAATCAACCAGAAGAGAATACCTGAGCTTCTTGAACCTTTATTGGGTTTCCACTGCCCTTTGCTTCTGCCAACTTGCCTTTCCAGACCTTATTGAGACCTTTATACTCGTATCTTCTGTCACGAAAACTGCCAAAAGGAAATAAAATAATTAGCCATCAATCAAAATGCAAGCCATTTAAGGCAGAAATAATATGAATGCAGTGAGCCAAACCTGCGCACAGTGTCAGAATAGAAAGGGTTTTCACGCATGCATATCCCTGCAACTCGTCGTTCAGTGACTGGCTTGTCAAGGACCCGTTTATAAACCTGCAAAGAAAAAGTTTAAAACACTTGTTAGAGTCATCACATTGTAATAATTATCACCATCTAGTAACCAAAACTGAATACAACACCAGACTTTACCTTTTGGCAGTACTTCTTCAAGCGGTCTTTAAGTTTTGTTTGTTGCTCTTCCTTAGGGAGATCACGGAAAAAGCGTGGCAGTTGGCCTTCCGGAGCGGGAATTTGCTCTGATTCAATTTGGTTTTTCAAGTGATAGTATTCACTGTCATCATAGCATGGTGTTACTCCTATATTGAAAAACATTATCCACTAGAGACAGGCCATATGAACATGAAAGAAAGAAAAGTTACTAGTATACCGCCTTTCTAAAGATCATAGAGAAGATCCACCATACTATACAGAAAATTAACTCCAACCTCATACACTTGGGCTTAAAATGTCTTTATACATTGCAGAAATAGGAAATTGCCAGCCAACCTTCTAGTAGCCATGTAGGATTCTCCTCGCCAAACCCATTCAAGTTGTCGAAGGCATGTTTTACCAGGACGATTGAAATCACATGCTGCACAGACATCATCTGTGACTATCGAAGGGGGCTGGACGCAGACACAAAAATATGTGCAACTTTAGCATCAAACTATCAAAACCTTATCCATTGTTGAGATGACAGTTCAAAGAAAGCTTCAACCCTTACAAAGCAAAGACAAAGTATAGTTTTGAGAGCAGAAGGAACTTGAGGGAAAATAGAAATTTTCAGAAGAATAATTAAAACCAGAAAATAAACCGCTCTTGAAGTATTTTTAGAACTCATAAATTAATATCCCAAATTTACTAAAGAAAGCTTCAACCCTTCCAAAGCAAAGAGAAAGCATAACTTTGAGAGAAAAAAGAACTTGAGGGAAAATAGAAGTTTTCAGAAGAATAATTAATACCAAAAAATAAACTGTCCTTGAAGAACTTATAACACATAAATTACTATCCCAAATTCACATTTTTCTATTCAGCAAACCTACACATGTTTAAAATGCATTTGATTCCAGTGTCTACTCTCTACTCAAGCAATTAGTCGACTGATTATGGAGTTACTGTCATAGCTCAGTCATACTTTGTAACGAGGAGCAAAAGGATACACAATAAATTCCAAATAAAGGGGGAACAGATGAGCATGATGCAAATATATAATTTTATTTTTATTAGAATTTAGGATACAACTACAGCCATGCAAGAAATATATTGTATTATTGCCTTCAAAGCTAGACATGATGACAACTACAAAAAAGTGATTTCTTATTTTACAAAATAATGGCAAGTGAGGCTATTAATATAAGAATCATACTAAAAGAAAAAAATCTGTGTGGTGAACCTCACATTTGGAAGATAAAATCAGAAACCACACCGCTATGGTGCAACTATAGAGGACTAAACTGTTTAAGAATTTTTGACAATAAATCCTCCCAGGTCATTTATTTCCACCTAACTAATTAATGAATACAGACCTCCTGTTGCTGGCTGACAGAAATTTTTGTCCATTATAACATCAATGCTTAAATTAATTTCAGTGTTGCATATATCTCCAATTTCTCCCGATATTTCTGATTTTTTCCAAGTTTTTTAGGTTGCCGATTTTTCCAAGTTTTTCAGGTCTAGGTTTATGCTTTCCAATATTTCCGGGAAGTTTCTTTCCAACAGACTTTATTAATGTCAATTAGTGACAAAAGCAACTTGTAGGACCGAGAAAGATACAAGAAATTCAACCAGTTGTGGGTAGACGAGGGCTAGAATAGATTTTTTAATGGGACTCACCTAATCCCAACTAGAATAGATTTTTAAATTGAACCACATAATACCATTTGTTGATGTCATTGAAGATATGTCACCTGGTGTGTAGCAATCTAAACACATAGCATGTGCCATGAAGTCCTTCAAATATTTGGATTATAAATACATTCATTCAAACAAAAGGGAATTATTCTGTACCAACTGAAGCAACAATTGTCAAGAAAGTCAAAAGGTATGCTTAATCAATCAAAGCAAACAAATAAAAAGAAAAAGAAGAGGATGGTAAGACTAGTGAAATCAAAAAGGACAAACAGAAGTCAAATCTATTACACAAGTGTATATACACACCTCAATGAAGCTCAATACCAACAGGTAGCATATTGTCCTTTGTGAAATGTGTGAAATTGCTCAATTCCAATAATGACACTTTTTCACACAGATTAATAATCAATTAATCAATATACCTTCCCTTACTCCAAACAGAATCAAAATGTTTCATAACGTGGATCCAAAAGATCACTAAAAACATCTTTCCTTGCATGAATCAAATTCATGAGTGGTAAAACATGTTTACTTTACATGGATCAAATTCATGAGTGGTTGGACTTAATGTGACTTGCACAAAGTTGAAAACTAGCTTATGTATATCTCTATTTAAACATTCCTATCATATAATGTTGGAAGAAAAATCATCTTACATAATAATTTAACCAGTTCTGTAACTATGTTCCAAAATCTTTTTGAGTGTATTTTGTTGTGACGGTGATTTATGTTAAATGCATATTTGATTGTAGATTGTGTTTTTAGATAAATAATGCTTAATGTTTGATTAAAATAAAATTGATGATAAATAAGTGAATTGTTTCACATGGTTTCCCATTCAATATCCAAACCAAATCGCACAAGTGATTTAACCACACCCTACCAATAGGTTTTCATAAATTTGGTCATATATTTACTTCATGAATAATTGAAATAATGACAACCCTTCAATAGTAATAGTCCTCATTGCACATACAGAAATTTTTGAAGAAAAACCATAGGGATTACAAAAGCATCAATACCTGAAGTCGATTGGTAAGAATAATGTTAGGATACATAGCTGCAACATCTAAATGATATATAAGAGGACACTCCTCACGGTTCGGAACATCCCGCAGAGACTCCAACTGTAAAGTATAAACTTAAAATTAAAACAAAGATAAACATGAAAAAATATGATCACCTACACTGATTAGTTCCAGCAGATTAAACACATTATTAGCAGTAATCTAAGACAATGACCTATAGATTTTCAAGTGCATTGAGGCAAAATTTTGTTTTCTAAATATTGCGATATTATGACTTGGCTTGGCTAGTTAAGTTTCCTGCAGTCTCTATAGTAGATCACCCCTGTGAAAAGCTTGCCACATCTACAAGCAATTTCACAGGAAATAAGATCCATATTTTTCAGCAATGAGAACAAATGAGTTTATGTAAGATTCACAAAACAAATATGCCTCCACACCAATTTAAGCCATAAGATTTGCATGCAATGTACATTCAGAACTACCCATACACTTGGTTAGACTAACTAAAATCTAACCATTTAGAGAATGGAGGAACTCTCATTCAAAGATTTGGAGAATAGATTTTCAGAAGTCGCAAGCTCCCTTGTAAGTTAAAGAGAATTGAAATACATGTATCTTGAGAGAACATACCTGTTTCTTTATATCACTTTTAACTTCGTCATAGTTAATTACAGAATCCAAATCCATCTTCCCCTCCACTTGTATAGCATACTGAAGATCTCGATCTAGATTGTCAATTAATTGCTGCACAAAAAAAGGCACAATAAAAGAATGTATCCATTCTAATAAGCTAATTGAATATTGTTTTTCAATCACGAACCTATGAAGAAAAAGAAAGCCTGATAAGACACCTCTTAAGGTTGGCCTGGAAATTTAAGTACAATATGTCCAAAAAGAATATCACATGGAAGTTTCACTAAGATCCACAAAAAGAGAGACCTCAGAGTGAATGAAACAAATTCCTTTCATAACATCTTTACAAGGGTATGCATAGACCACCGACTCTTCAAAATCACAAAGCCAACACCAAAAGCAAGATATTCAACTCATGAATTGAATAAACATCCCTGGTAAAAATTTCTGCAATATAATGAACCTAACTCTATAACAAGATACAGTGTTGAAGGCAAATTATGTCTGACCAAAATTTAATAAGGTCCTCACGATATATGATGCCCCAAAAGGTTCAATCATACATTAGCTGGGCAACAAAAGTAAACCAAAGCAAGTTAATATAGCTCCATCTATCAAGTATCACAATAGTAGCATAGTCCTTATGCATGCCATCAATGCAGATTATGCAACGAATTATAATTTATGAGGTGAGCAAATTGCATTGATCCAATAACTAGCAATCAACATTAGCTTAAAATTTGGTAAACTATAATTGGAGACCCTTAGCACTATGTCTGATAAGTGGACCAATGAGAATAGAAGGCCCCAAGGTCTTTTGAAATAAGGTAAGGAGCTAGTCACCAATTCATCGAAACAAATCAGTCCATGTTAGAAGAAATTAAATCTGTTTGCAAACAAACTAGAGAGGAGTTAAGCTAGGGCCTTTGAACATGCAAATTAAGTCATACAAAGATGAACAAAGGAGCAAGAGTTGCCCAAAATTTAGAAGGCTTGCCTCAAGAAAGATTTGTCATGTAATTTTCCTATAAGTGGACTAATGGTGTTTAAGTGGCCACCTCTGTTGTGTACCTAACTACAAAATCTTTATTAGATATTAAACTCTATGTATATGAACCATTTTGCATGTAAGCTCGTGATTTTTTCATAATATTATATTTGTTAAAAGACCACTTTAATATAATAAGGGCCTAATGACTTAAGTCTTAAGTTAGGATTTTTGCATCAATATTGTTATAAATAGGGGATTCCCCACTCTCATATGTATCTCTTATCAATGCAATCAACCAGTTTTTGTTGTTTATTGGAGACATCCTCCTCCATTACTTGGATTTGCAAGCACAATCCAACCCTGGGTGTGCAAGTGCCCCCACTGTTTCTTTGATTATTTTCTGTTACTAGTATTCCTTTCACATTTCTATTACAGCAATATTCCATTTGGTTACAAGAATATTGCAAGTTGGTACCAAAGCTCCAATGGATCATTGTTCTTGTAGTGTGTTTTTCATTTTCAGAATTTTCTACCAAAAAAATGAAAGGAAAATCTCAACATGTGACTAAGGCAAAGTTGCAAGAAAGCTTCAATAATTTTGAAGAAATATGAGCATTGGTGTAGTGACAAACTCCAGGCAAAGGGCCCATGGAACATGCTCCAAATTCTTCATTCCATAATCACAAGGCCTCTGAGGACGAAAAGGAGGAGCTAAACCCTTTTGAAATGAAAGGTAATACCCCTCCGAGATCACCAATGACACAAAACCATCATGGACCAAGTTCCAATCCTCAAAAGAAGATCCCACATTATGAATTTGAATAGGTAGTGGAAATATATACATGGCTAAGCAAGGTCAAGTCAGCATTCAAGGTGCAACACATGTATGACCAAGCCATACCTAATGCAAGAGATGGATTGCAAAAATCCCTGAAGGGATTTTATTGATTTGTGGATGCATTAGCTCAAAGAGCCAACCATAATTGGATAAGCATCAACCCCTTCGTTATAATTAATGGCTCTATCAAGGAGACTTTTTCTCTCCCCCCTCATCCGACCTAGACCTAGACCTTCGGTTCCAACATTCCTTGACATCCTTCCTACTTGTTATGTTTATATTTATTATACACTTGCTCTTACGCTTGTATTCAACACTAGTATTATGCACTTGTACTCTTTCTTTTGGCATTTAGCTTCTTGGCTTGTACTTAACTATCTTCCTACTTTTGTTAGAGGAGCATTAGGAGTTGCTTTTGCACTCCCCCTATGTATTGTTACAGGATGTACTCTTGTGTACCATTGACCTACTTACTGTGGTTAGTTGTTGAACATTAATAAATTTATATTTAACTCGATGTGGTCATTTGTTGGACATTAATAAATTTATATTTAACTTAGTGTGGTCATTTGTTGGACATTAATAAATCTATATTTATCTTTATCTTTTTTATTATGTTATGCAACTCATGCACTTTCTCCAAAAGGACTAGTTATTTAAGAATACATTGAGAAGTTCCATGCCACCAAGTCCAAGGCCAAACTCCTTGTGGATCTAGTGCGAGACATCTATGTCTAAAATCTACAGACAAAAATCTTTGAACCTGACTCTTTCGCAAAAGTCGTTACTATAACTTGAAGAGCTTAATATCATGTTGAAGCTATTAAGAGGAATACTTGGCTCTAGTAAAAGGGGTTATATATATGATAGGAGGCTCAGGGAAAGTTTGAAATGCCACAAGTTGAAGCACCTAGCTGTTAATCCATCCAAAACCCTAATCCCTTATCATAAATGCTCTCAAACCTGGCTTAAGGGTCGTGTCTTCAATACTCAAAAGCTTTTTATGCTTGAAAACCTACACCAATCTGACTTTGACTTTGAACCAACAAAGGAGAATCTTCCTAAAGAACCAAATAATGACTCTAGTCCACAAGACCAATCCCTTGCACCGTTAGAAACAATAGAACCCTCGACCTCCCTTCTCACAATGACCAAGTGGGGTAGACTTGATACCTTCAAGTTTTATGCCCATATTAGAAAACAAAGGGTCCTTGTTATGGTTGATCTTAGTAGTACACTAACATTCTTGATAGAAACATGTTAAGTGTTTAGGCCTCCATTTAGATACTTCTAAATGCTTTCCCATCAACATCTCAAGCCATAATAAACATATTCAATGAAGGTGCACTAGGTGGAACTTACTATGGAAGACTATAGCCTCAAGGATGACTTCTATGTCACAGATGTAGGGACAGTAGAGATGTTTTAGATATTCAAAGGATTATTTCCATAGGAGCATGCTTTATAAACCACCAAGAGAAATCCCTCTCCTTCCAACAAGATCGCAATTAAGTTACTCAAAGGACTAGAACTTAAAAGCATCTAGACAGTGGACTCAAAACATGTTTAAACTTTTAAAGAAGGGCCACATTGGCTTCATAGCTTGCTTGTACTATATGGAGGAAACCCCTTTTTCTTTGTATGCACTCTTCAAAAGCCACTCTAGAGGCCAAGAGATGGGTTTAGCTTGCAAATTTAGGCAAACTAATCCTATGACAAAATCTAGAGGCATGTTTTTGCTTTTTTTGAGCTATTATGCGAACTACTTTGGACTTTTAATGGGGCCACACTACATCTTTTCAACATTTCCAGCAGTTCTTAATCATTGGCCTTTATTGCTTGATTTTTCAACTTTGAGGGCAAAGTTAATTTTTAAAGGGGAGGGAATGGTGTGTACCTATGCTCATGATTTTGTATTAATGTTATATTTGTAAAAATGACACTTTCATATAACAAGGGCCCAATGACTTTATTAGTGACTTAAGTCTTAAGTTAGGATTTTGTTAGGGTTTTGCATCATTATTGCTCTCTCATATTTATCTCTTATCATATTATCAATACAATCAACCAACTTTTGGTCTTCATTGGAGATGTCTTTTCCTCCATTATTTGCATTCCCAAGTGCAATCCACCCTTGGGTGTACAAGTACAACATTGTTTCTATGATTATTTTCTATTGATCTTGTTCCTTTTATATTTCTATTGTAGTAGTATTCCATTTGGTTAAAAGAATACTACAACCATTGATAATAATCTTTGAGCGTGAATTCAAGCAAAGGTGCAAACTTAGAGTAATGATGATGAAGCATAGTAATTGAAGAACCAATGTGTGTGCAAAACAATTGTTAAGAAGCTATGAATTTAGAGTGATTGCAATGAAATAGAGTAAATTAAGAATGAATATGTGTGCACGTAATTTAAACAAGTAGAATAATAGAACAACATTGATTATGAATCAATAAGGAATAATATTGTTCTCTTATTCAACTTAACAGTCAACGTACATATTTACATGTGATCAACACAAATGGAAGTGTGAACTTTGAAGTACAAGCACAATAAGGCCTCCACTCATGATGACAATTCAATTTGAAAACAAGGGGCCTCTTATATGCATTAAGGACTTTCTAATGAGAATTTCCCAATGGCATCTTCATAATGATGGCCTCATGACTTGACTCACAACACATAAAGACATGATCTATTGACTAATTGCATCATAATGACTCTCGCAATCAAGTGTATAAGTCACTAAAAACCAAAATAGATTATAAAAAAAAATTGTATCAATGTGATAACTTGGAGCCAATCTTAAATGGCTCAAACTCCTCATAACCACCATCATCCTAACAAAGCTACATATAATGAGTCTCCTATTAGGTAGGTACACAAAAAAACCTTCAATAAAGGACCAAGCATAAAGGATAATAGAAGTCTTTGCACATGGAAGCCTCCTAGAGAATATTGGGTCAAATCAATCATTCTCAATGAAGGCGAAGGCACCCCAATTAGGCAACAAGCAAAGAGGCTTTAGACAACTAACCCACACCTCCCCAATGGGCTTTCAACCTCTAGATAACCTCAATTGGCACAATTATCAATCTCCATTAAATTTTGTTTTCAATTTTATGTGGCCCAAAGGGTGTTGCATGTTTCATTTGTGACATCATTGTTTGAGGGTGTCAATATTCACTTTTAAAACACTCTAGATCCATGTGGATTTGGATTCAACAAGGTCTATCATCCTCTTTTCGATATTTTTTCGTTTATGTAAATTATGTTTGTTATTTTCCTCCGACTTCTTCAATTTTTGTGCCTAACTAAGATGGGGAACCCTTCCTCAACTTGTACCTATAAATCTCTCACTATTCCTCTTTGGGAGACATCATTATTCTAGGCAACTTCAATGCTCACGCTAGGACTTTACAAACATCAATCAATGATCAATCTAAGGATGTGCTTTGCCTTCACACACTCGATACTGATGCAATTGGTTTACAAAGAGAGTGTGCAAACAGTTCCAATCATGTCAGAGCATATGGGAGACACCTTCTCCAAAAAGGAGAATCACATGGTCTCTTTAGTCTCAATGGGCTTTCCTGTTATATGAAATCCAACAAGGAAACTTGATTTCCTATTGTGACCATTGTGATAGTGCTAATGCAGTGGATTATGTTACAAAACTCCTGAGTCCTAATCCTCACCCCTACTGGAAAAGCAATAGGAGTAGCAGAGGGAATAAAGTTATAAACAGACCTTTCAAGAATGAACAAGTAGATGAGTGTAGTCAACATAACATGACATTTCCCCGTGATCCAGTCAAGCTTTGTAAGGATTTTAGAAAAAGTTACATATTTCACTAATACTAAACCTCTACAAAAAATTTCAAATAATCCTCAAAATGAATTTTACAGCACCTGATATGCCAAAGGATCAAGTCGAAATTTTGTGGGAAGATCCGAACGAAAGACACCAGATTCAAGACATTCCACATGGCCTCCAATATATGTCTCGCTCTCAAGAAGGTGCCCCTTAGAAAACCTTTCTGGTTCAGCCTGGTGCTTGTTAGGACAAATGATATTTCCCTTGAATGCCTGCAAAATATATTTCATAAGTCAAAACCTAAGATGACAATGGTAAAGTTACATCTCATGATCTCTAAGAGATATATGGACATGAGTTAATTTCAATGAAGTAAATTCTTTGAGAGAATTTGTTCAACAAGAACAAGAAGACAGTCATTAACAAGATGATCTCACTATTCTCCAATAATAGAAAAGTTAAAACCCAACATTATGATAGTTAAGGAAAACATTCAGCACAATATTTAAAAAAGGCTGGGCAAAATAGCTAGAACAACTATGCGTGTTTTCCTTTCCAAGAAGTAAACGCCCAGCCACAAAATTCCAAATGGAACAATTTATTTTCTTTCAGAGGCGAGAAGTCATCAGCAAGGATGATGGCCTGGAGAACAGAACAGCAGGAAGCCAATTGGGAAACAAACAATGTTAAAATGTTTCCTAGCAACTGGAGCATTTAACTTTCAAACCACAAACTGTGACTTTTATATTTTCTATGTTGTTTGCACTTACACTTTATCAGAATGTGAAAAAACTTGAACAAGTTCATTTTTATGAGCCTTTCTAAAAGGTACTTTCAATGAAAGAATTTTTTGCAAAACATAAACCAGTTACAAACTTATCAAGAATAAATTTCTAAAAAACAATAGTCATCCAGAAAAATCAAATCACCTGAACCATAAGCAACATTTCACATAGAGTTCCACTTCCTTTGCGCAAAACTTCATCAGGAGGCATAGGAATTATTGTTGCAAGGGAGAAGATAAAGGGATGTACATATGTCATGTAAAGGTAATATGTTGCAACAGCGTCAGAAACTGAATAAGAAGCCATTATCTGCACAAAATAGGCATCAGAAAGACTTATGATAAACAAAAAAAAAGGATTATAAAACAAAAATATTAGCCATACAAAATAGTAAATGCCATGGCTATATGAACAAGTTATGCAAATGGTACAAGTTGTATGATATTGAATAATCACTTACGCTATTGGTGAAGGATTTACAAAGTTAAAATGAAGACCAACATAATTTTCATGTGTGTCATAGGACAAACCTGGGGTTTTTCCATTGCAAAGCGGACCATATCTTCTGGATTCACCTCCAATGGATCATAACCTAACTTAGCTTTTGTGACAGCCTGCAGTTGAAATCAAGAGCGCTAGGAATTTATAATCAAATATTTAAGTTGTACACTGCAAGAATTCAGAAGGCATAGAGATATTCCAAATCAGGAAGTTCAATTCATTACTATACATCAGGCCAAAGATCTAGTTTCTGCTAAGTTTGGATCAGCACACTCATGCAACAAAGGTCCTGAGAGTTCCAAATATGAACCACACAATGGGAAAAAAATGCCATTCTGTTTCCTTTGCATACTTATGAAAAAATTGATAGAAGTGACCATGTAGGAAAAAAATCCAATAGAGAAACCTAACATGAAAAAAATTACTTCGCTAAACTAAAAATGACAGAACATTGAATAAGACAATTTGTGTGATCCATTTGTTTGACATTTGCCACTTCTACGGTATCAAACTAGTTTTGCAAAATGCATTTCATCTTAAAATAGCATTGCTCTAGCAGCTTAGTTTAAGACCTTGAGGCCTTGGCTGCCCTGTGGTAGATAACTGTCACGCTTAACCCAAGCAAAGCAATCCAAATGGCATGCAAATTTAGCACGGCATTCTCCTTGAACTGGATCACAACAAAAACCAATTTCCTGCAATTGAAAACAGTATTAGTAGAAAAGAAACAGCAGAAACCTTCAGTATTCAGAAACACAAATAGAATTAACAGGCAATAGAAAAGAAACCCCGTGAACATCCATCTCAAAAACCTCTTCAACTAGAACATGTAATGACGAGTTCTCCTATTGTGCTAGGAAGGAGTATAGAACCCAAAAAAAGAGAATTCCAAAGTTTTTGATCATACTTGCCAGTCAATATGAAGTGTCCAGTTTATGTTATGTAAGATATTGAAATTGAAAACATACTAAGATCCTCCAGTGACCAATTAATGTTCAATGGGACTGAAAGATAACTTAGCATGTACGGTATACAATACATCTAATGAAAGAGTGCTTGATGCATCTCACTCAGGATGTAAGGTACATAATACATCCAATGGAGGAGTTATTGATGCATCTCCTGAGAAAAATGCATCCAAGTGTAATTAGAATTTAGAAAACAATAAAAGGTAGAGAAAGAGAAGAGAGAGCAAAGATGACTAAGTTATATTATTACAACAAAAGGCAGTCTGCTTTTGAAATGCAATCTGTAAAAGCTAGCTGTGTGGTCTAGTAGTCACTCCACATAGCTGGGATAAAATGACTGAAAGTGAGGTGAGAACTAGCAAACAGTTTACCACCATCTATGACATTCAATTCACTGATAACATGGTGATAAATGTTACATTTGTGACATTCAATTCACTGATCACTTGTGGCCAGGAAGAAGTCTAGATATGGTGATACATGCAGTCTTCTTTCTAAAAGGATCTATGCCTTCAACTCTAAATTTTCAACTGGATACCTCTCTCACTCTACTGTCATTCAAGGTAGAAGTCTTAAGAGACTGTAATCCACAGAACTCTCATGTTTTGCCTCTGGATTAGCATACGTTTGGGCTAAGTTTGATGACGAGCAGTCCCTGTACACTTTCTGGGTCTCTGACCACCTTTTTGAGGAGACTGAAGTTCTAAAGGGTGGTTTTTTTTGCCATGACTCTGATGAAATGGATCTAAAGAATTATGTGTTTATCTTCCATATGCATGGTGCTGATTGTAGAAGTATTTGCATAAGTTTCTTCTTATGGAAGAAAGAGCTCTCATGCAAAAAGTGCCTTGCATTCCCAATTATAATAACCAATGATGGAGGACACAGAACCCCCAGAGTCTCTAAATAGAGGGGACCAAAGAAAGTGGCTAAGATACAATAAGAACAGAAAAAGGTTGCTGACCAAGAGGCATTCAATACATTCAAAATAGTCTAGCTTTGCTCTAAGGAAGAGATATAGAATAAGATTGACTCCGATAAATACATAACCACTTCATATAACCAAGAGACGAAGAAACAACAGAGTATGTTATCTTAAATCATTGCTAATGATGCAGAGTAGATATTTATCTTTACTCTTGCAAATGCAAAACAACCAAGGTAAACACAGACTGTTCTTGCTAAATGGAGTGGTTAGAGAATTGAGGGTTCAAATTTTATTTATGATAGTTGAAAACCTATCCTTGGTTGCAGAACGATGCAGGAATTTTAAGAGGTAGAGCAAATTTTCTAAAGACTTCAAAGACCAGAACAAATACAGTATGCATTGGGACCCTGAAATGTCCACTCTGTGGATCAATAAAGTCATCGTAATACATTGAATTATGAATAATACACTCCTTTCCCAATTAAATATAGCAAATGAAAGAAAATCCAGCAGCAATCAGCAAGCATAGGATGCCAGTATATTAGATAAGGAAATTAGCATACATCACTCATTTTCATTCCATGATGCTTAGCCCGTTGCTCCATGAAAGGCCAATCAAAGAAATCTCCGTTATACGTCACATAAATCCCAGGCTTCAATTCTTGCATGTGATTGAACCACCGCCTAAGAAGCTCTTTCTAGAAAACATAGCAAACTTCCAGGTGATCAATACTTGTTTTCAGAATGATAGTCTTAGGGATAAAAAGTAAATGCCAGATCTACCTCATTTCGCATATTTGCTACTTTGAAATTTCCTTCAAATTCTGGCTTTGGAGTGTACTCCAAATCTTCAATGTCTCCCCCGACACACTGAGAAAACAAACCAAAATAAGTTGAAAAACTAATGAAGAGCAGTGATGTCCATAACAATCAATGCAACATTAATCTGCAAACAATAAAAATATATATGACATTTACAACCAAAAATTAGAAGGATATAGATCACCTGTTTAATTGTTTACTTCCTGCTGTATTGGCAAAAGAACCCATTTATTTTGGAGGAATCAATTTTTATATAATTAGAACCTTTGCCACAAAAATACAGACCAAATTCTAGATTAATTAAAAAACTTACTATAAAAAGGTTAGAGAAGGGGCTTGGTGAACATGAGTGTCAATACAAAGTTACAAACTATCACTTGAGTCCAGACAGGTTAATCATGGATTTCACTAAAGTTGGAATTAACAATAGTACAATCTACAACCTCTATAGAACAAAATTAAAAAAGCAAGAATAGACTGATTCACAGAGCTAATATAGACTTTTACATTCATAAGGCCACTCAGTGGCTTACAGAGCAAAAATAAAAGTATCATCTAAAACATGTAGAAGTTTCCAAAAGATTACTTGAGCCTGTCATTGTATCTACACTTGCAGCATAGTCCAACTGGAAGAGTCGCCTACTCCTGGATATTTATCACTTGATGCAGATAAATTGAGAGTAAATACTAAAAAGCATTTCCAAAGCTTAGAAGAATGTTGTTAGTATGCTTCAACAAGGGCAAGAAGCTTCAGAACATTTGCAATGGAAATATAGGAATTCCTGGTGCAAAAGCCAGCCTCCTTCCCCTGAACTTTCACCCTTTGTACAGGAACTTGCATACATTTCCATCCTAATCACATCATTCAGTTTTTCCATGATTACTAGTTTCCCTACAATAAACTATTCAATACTTTTGATTTTGCCCAAGATGTTACCTATTTCTCCATTTACTAGAACAGTATAAATCTCTGTTTCCAATTCACACCTCTCCCTCTCTGACCAGATTAAAATAGATGAAAGAATGCTCAGAGCAAAGAATAGGATGACAAAGGAGCATAAAACAATGACAAGTGTTTGTACCTCTCGATTTATAATAAGATAGCCTTGACCGTCCACCATGTATGAAATCATCATTACCATGTCATACTCAGCATCAGGGAACTTCAAAGGAAGCTTGGTTGTCTCTATATCAAAAGCACACACGCGAACTTCAGCTCGTTGAAGAAGATCTGCCCTCTTTTCCAAGGTAACTTTTGAAGAGTCCACTTTAACAGTGTACCATTGTCCACATCTTGCATCTGCAGGATTGCAAAATCCAATTAAGTAAAAAATTAATGGTGTTGTTTCTTATGATGTAGAGACAAGCCATTCTTTGTTCAAAAGCATCTTAAAAACATAACAGTATGCCACTATGCATGACTGAACTGAAATTGCATGTTTCTATACACCTCTTGCTTATCATTAAAATAGTATCAGATTTGCAATGTATCATTAACCAACAAATACTGAACCAGTGTAGTGTATGTGACAAAATCTAGGTGTACAAGTGAATCCCACCAAGCTTGTCAAAAAGTTTGTAAAGCCAAAAGAATGGCAATATAACTGCAACCAATCAAGAAAATCTAGACTTTATTAACAAAAACATGATCCAGAAGCATCTCACCATTATCAATAGCAAAGCGAACATGATAAGGCACATCATACTCTCGCATTCCAATTATGCAGTCCAGATAATCTTGTATCCTTTGCTTGTTATCACTGCATATAATAAGCACCAAATAAGTATGATGCGTAAGAAAACTCAGATCAGTCCTGCGAAAATAGCAAGGTCGAATTAAAATGAGATGGATGAGTGTACACGGCAATCTCTTTCCTACAGTTGCAACTTGCATATAAAACCATAAATTTTATTATCTACATTTAGCAAGAATGACTGTTGAATTACTTATCCCCGTAAATAGTTTGATAGGTAATTGCACCAAGAGGTGCATTCTACAGCCCAGGTGGGATAAATGACTGGTACTTTGACTGTGCATGCCTTCATATGTGCCTTTGTGCATATATCGCTCCGTGTGTGTAAAGGTGGATTAATATATATGACTATAAATCATGAGTGTTTAAATCATAAACATAAATGGTGGTATTAGATCCATCTTAACCCAGGTTTTTATCCTTCTCAACGCTTAATAGGTCTTGGGTTAAGATGGATCTATGTTAGTTCATGTGCATAATGTGGAAATCTATAAAATCAATCCCTTCAGAAGAAGTAAGCATATTTCAGAGAAACAGACACCATAAAATACCATCTTAAAAGTAAGAAAAATTCCCATAATTTATGAAAATAAATATTCTCCGAACAATAAATTACCTCTTCCCAGAAAAGAATGATTCATAGGCCTCACTTGCTTCAAGTTTAGCCCGGTTCCTTTCAACAACAGGGAGAAGGTCACTTTTGACATGTGTTAGGTCCTGAACAGTATCAAAGCTGACCTTAAGATGCGTTCTACATAAGCCTGATAAATGATTTTTCTGCAATAACAAGATGCCAACCATTAGCTTACAGATTATGTGAAACAATTAAGCTTGAAATAAATAAGCAACAACTTGTTGCAACAAAATAAGGAATTAGAATGAATGACAACTATCGAGCTTAGGCTTAATACTTTCAAAAGTAAGTTAATATGGTGACCAACTAGATTCTAACACGAAAACCTCTAGCACTGGGATATTTTCCACAGGGGTGGGTACATAACAGGGGCATTCCCATCTCAGGTATTGTCAAACAAGTACAAAATGTCCCCAAGGACATATGGGGCATCCAGAGACGATCCCCTCAATTTTGATACACCCCCAATCAGTAAGGGGATGTCCCTAGGAGGGACAGCTGCTTATCCTCCAAGAAAACTCCCAAAAAAAAATGAAGCCTAAAAGGGTCCTAAACCCTAACCCACCCCATATGAAGCATTTTAAAATTATTAATGTGGTTGTTTCTTTCTTTTTCTTTCAGACCTCTGTTGTGTGCATCTGATTGTGGACACTTGTGGGAAGCAATTTGCAGATGACATGTGAGTTTCTGTGTTGGGCGGCTTATTCTTCAATTTCAGACAACTGTTTTGCACTTAGACAACAATTTTTATTTTGTGGGAAGAGATATTGCAGTAGTTGGTGGCTGTTTTAAAGAGTTAGCAGTGGGTTTGTTCTTGTGGAAAGAGACTCTTCTACAGTGGGTATTGGGTAATAGTTTGAACTTTACACTTGTAGTCAGTTATTTTTAGTCGTGATTGGTAATTTTTATCTTATTGGCATACATTTTTAACTTTTGACAACAATAATGGCACCCAAGCCCACAGGAGTGTGGTCTAGCAGCAAGCAGAGGTGATCAGGCTTGTATTAACACGGAGAGCTGGGTTCAAACGACCCCCCTAGTGGGTGCAGATGAGGCCAGGTGCAAGTCTTGGGTGACTTTGACTGCATAGATGTGCCACTCGTAGTGCAGCTGCTTAGCCAAAGAGATTCTATAAGACATTTCTCCAAAAAAAAGTAATGGCACCCAAAAATACCCAAAATCCCACTCTGGGAAATTTACTCAATTATTGGTTTAAAAAAGGGAGGTGCAATTTGTATGATGCCAACTGGCAAGGGAGCTATTCAAAAGTCAAGGCTGATTTTTTAGAGCTCCCTGGTTATAATGCGTCTGCATGTAAAAGCACTAAGTTAACCCTGGATTGATGAAGAGAATGATGGATAAACAAACGTGTTGTTTAAGGAAATTATTCTTCTGCTGTTGCTGTTGGTGCTATTGGAGAATCTTCTTCTATTGCCCATTCAAAGTTTTCTTTCAAAAACACAAACTCCTGCTAGTATTCCACAAAAAAGGCAAACTATTCCCTCAATTTCAACCTTGTTTGACAATACAGGGAAAATTTGACCTTGCAATTGCACATTTTTATGCACGCGAAATATTGTTTATGGCGGCATGCTCTCCCTTTGCTACGATAGTGTAAGCTATAAATAAATGACCTCGAGGAAACAGGCCCCTAATACATAAAAATCTCCACACTACTCTGCCTGATAAGGAGAAAGCAGAGGTTGAAACTCTCAAGCCAATCTTATGTGAGTGATCAAAGGAGGATTGCTCCATTTTAATGGATGGATGGATGGACAGAATAGTTAAACAAAACCTTGTTGAACACAATTGTTTCTCGTCTTTCATGGACATAGATCTTGAGGTTCATATATTGCACGTTTAGGAGGAAAAAATTATATTTTAGCCAAAGGTTGTTTGTGAAGCTGTGAAAGGTGCTAGCCCGTCTAATTCCATGCAAGCCATTACAGATGCAGCTCCCACATATAAAGCTAGAAGTTTGTTTTTACAAAATAAGTCCAAGCATATCTATTGGAAGCCTTGTATCCATGCCATGAAGAATGTGCTTGGATTTGATCAGGTCACAAATTATATTACCTGAGATCAAAACATTCAATTGTCCATAACCAACCACCGACAAATCCAGTCAGTATGCAGGTTGTACACTAAGGTAGAGCTCTTATAACTTGCAGATACACATTTTTCTTTTAAAATTGACTTTGAAGGTTGCTTAAGGTGTATGAAGCAATAATTGCCATAGCCATGGGCAACATGTGGGCTAAGTGGAGGCAATCAAATTCTATAGTTGGCATGGAAGTTAGGAGACTAATTTTGGATGACAAGTTTTGGCTTCAGATAAAAATTTATTGTTGATGTTGTTGAGCCTATAGTTGATGTCATCCACTTTACAAACACAAATTCTCCTTCATTATGATAAGTATACAAGTCAAATGTCTCCATGTGCAAATGAATAAAAATGGTTACAAACAAAAGGAATGAAGAGTATTATCAAGTTATCAACAAACAGAAGAGAGGTACATTATAAGTGTTGGAGTCACCTCAACACACCACTACACATAGCAGCTTATGCATTAAATCCGATGTGGTATGATGATGTAAAAAGGACAAAAAGGAGGACAACATTCCGTGATGCAATATGCCACTTCATACAATTGTGAGGAAAGTATTTGTAGATGGAGAATGAATAGTTACCCAAATGAATAGCTTTCTTTTCTATCTTCTTCCCTCGTCATTTTATTTTCGAGAAAACTGGACAATAACAATATATGAAGTACTCATATTTTGGCCATTAGGACTTGGCCCATATACAATAGAGAAAGAAGATACCTTTGATTGACCCAAACATATTGTAATTACTGCCCTTTTGATTCTTGAATTTTAACTATTGTAGTTTGAGCATTGAAGCTTTATTTCAAATTTACAATTTTTCTTCATGTAATGCGTATATAAAGAGCCCCAAGGGTAAGCTCAAGTGCTTTGACTCTCCATGCCAAAGCCATATTGGCCAAGGAAGTCATGAGGTCAAATCCACCTAGGTCCCTTGGGGTTAGGCATACATGTTGTCCGCCGACAGCATTTATCCTAGGTACCATTCACAAAACGTGCAGAAATCATACTTATCAATACACACACATATGTATTTAACCATACTCTCATACAGATGTACCCAACTTTACTAATCCATACTGAGTACTCCATAACGATATCCAACAAGTGGCCAATTTGAATCCCCTTGGGCAAGGCGCACTAATCTATGCTAACGAGTTTTCTAGGGATGCCATCCGCGAATATGGGGATGCATCCCTTGGGTTTCCCCATGAGGTATTTTTTTGGGGGGGAAAGGTACATGAACAATTTGCTCTAATTTTGTCTCCAAAATAACATTTAGTAGTAGCGAGGAATTTGCACTTTTTGTCTATCTAAATGCCAAAACATCATCCAAAATTTGATGGTTTACACAACCCCGTAAGGCTGAAGTTAACTCTCTGGTATCATTATTATCCTCTATAGAATAGACAACAGAACTAGATAGTTACCATCGTAGGAGCTTCAAACCATGAGAAATAGATAGAGTAAATACAATACTATTATAATACTCATGGACAAAATAAAAGTACATCCATACAACGTATCACCAAATACAAACATCAAACAAATCCTCAACTGTAAGCATTATTTCCAGGGACCATTTGAGACTAAAACTATGATGAATAAAATGAAGACATGGGTGTGTTACAAGACTAAATGCACCCTAATACGATTGACCAAGCATTCAAACAATCCATCTCCAATGCTATCATGCCGAGCCATTTATGTAAACATGTTATATAACATCTATCATTGACTAATTGAATTCAGGTCACCAAGTTCTTTGAAATCCTCAAGCAACATTAAGTGACACTCAATTGCCTAATCTAATCAAGGCTAAACCATGGAAGATTTAAAATACAATGATCTAACATAAATTCTGTATACAAAAAATGATCATAACAGCTTGTGTTCAAAAGAATTGTCTACCCATAGATACAGCAAATAGAAAACTCATTTAGTAATCTGCTCAATATCAACTTAGGCATAGCATAAATTTTGTTATGTAAGTGATGAACTAAAAGAGTAGTCTCATCCCAAATACAAATTAAGTTTATATAATGTGATAGTCATATGTTAACCATCAAGCTAGTGTGTATGAAATGAGAAGGCATGAGAAATTCTGCAATGTAATGGTAGAAGCATTCATGTCATACTTTAAAGCATACTCCACCAATGATAAAGATAAAGTAAAAGAACATGAGCCTAAAGACCATGACTACCCACCAAATCAAGATCTTCTTTATCAACAATTTCTATGTCAGCAATGTGACCCTCGTAGCGACGGCGTAAGTATGCCTCTACGTCCAACTGCGTTTTTTCCTGCAAATCGATGTATGTGAAAATGCCTTCCTTAAAATTGAAACAGTACAAACCAAGTCTTTTACACATGGACTTATGTGTTATACCAATTGTCATTATCAGGTGGCCTAACCTTTATATGACTGTAAACAACTGTGACTTACGAAGTAATTAGCTCAATGGTTAACGGAAAAAAGATGGATTAGATTTTTAAGAATATCCAAAACAAGAAAGATGTTTAAACTTTAGATTCTTTACTTTTAATGCTGAAACGATGGAGAAAAGAAAACCAATGACGCAAGATATACTTAGTTCTAAACATGTCCTTCAATAGTTTTTAAGCGTGATTGTCATCACATTGAGTCAATTAACTTAACACTGGCAAATCATGTCCATGTTGAACGTGTATTACTGACCTTTGTAGCAACATGTTCTTCAATAGTTTTTAAGCGTGATTGTCATCACATTGAGTCAATTAACTTAACACTGGCAAATCATGTCCATGTCGAACGTGTATTACTGACCTTTGTAGCAACATAGAAATATGGAGCAAACTTGTACTTAGATTTGAATGTAGATCCATCCTGCCATCCAAAAGAGCACAACCAAATCAGAGTGTGAATCCAAACAATGTCAAAAGTATAGAAATGTATTACAATACTGCAACTAAATCAGACATGAAGATCAATTACTTAAAAATCAAAATAATTGGCACTTCACCTGAGATACAAAGTAGAGATCAACGCAGCTGAATGTTTTGTTGTCATCCTGATCCTCGAATGATGACTGCGGAAGCAGTAAACCGGAAATTGAGAACTAGAATAGCATGTTATCTTATGCGACTAGTCAAAAAGCAGAATTGCAGAAGTAGGAAATCACTTTGATTACAAAGAATAACAATTCAAAAACAAAAGAGAGTATCGTTTTCATATGGTCGCTATACACTTGGGTTCAGGGTTGAAAATGAGCATGCTTTGCAATGTCAACAGAAGAATTTCTTGCATAAAGGCCGACCAATTGCAGATTAAGTCAAACGGAGAATATTCAAATAGTTTTTGTAGAGTATGTTGAAAATACATGATAAAAGTATGTTGAAAATGCATGGTAAAAAGGGTTTTGTAGTTTTGATAGCTTTGGCATTTTGTTTTAGCACTGAAGATGCTTCCTTGTTAAATCGAAGTGTCAAGTATCAACGATCGATCAAGAGATGGAACACAGTTTCACTTGTAAGGCATGTAACCACTTGATCTGACTTAACAACCATGATACCTCAACCACAGCCCCCTTGCGAGAGCATGCTGACACTTTTTTGAGAAATCGAACCATGATAGGGGCTATTATAACAGCACTCCCCTTTTATCTGTAAAGGGTTGACCTCTCGTGGCTGCCATTTTGTTTTAAAGGTAAAATGAGCAAATAAACCCTTACAATCTGAGAGAAAGAGAGTACTAGCTTAGATCTGTCAACTGCCCCTTTTCCAAAATGCAATGACAAGGAGGATTTCAGGACAGCCTGTTTTATCTACTTCAAAAATCAAGAGCCGTGTCAAATGGTTTTCAATGATCGAAAGCTCACAGTGGGGAGAACTCGCAGCCACAGTCAGGACAGTTGTCAAAACGACCAGCAAGCTCAAGCCAAAAATGCGAAGAGTTCCAATCTAATTTCAGGTTTCAGGCACATGATCTAGACCACTTGTGTGCAATCGAATTCAATACAACAGCTGATGTGTGAGAAAAAATGGTAGAAGCGAGGTAACTTACGGATGCCACGGTGAGGAGCCATCCTAAGCGGGGCTCACCCTCAGTGAAGAGCTCAAACCCTAGCTTGCCTTCCAACTCCTCGTCTGCAGTGCGCCTCTTATTCTTGTTTGTTGTACCTCCGCTACCACGACCGCGACCCCCTCCCCTGCCGCGTCCTCTGCCGCGTCCGCCATCGGAGGCATTGAACTTAGAGCTATGAGCGCTCATGTTTTTCTTGGTCTGATTAGTCGCTGAGGGAATCGATCTGGCGAGGACTCGATCGAAGAACAGATATGGTACAGACGATGCTCGGGAGGTGTTGGCAAAAGAGTGTGATGAATAACAGGGGTGTGTTTTATGAAATGGGTGTGTACGAGAGAGAGTATAATAGAATGGCGGGAAATGCTTAGGCGGGAAAGAAGGATTTCGCTGATGTGGCAAACGGCTCTCCTCCGCTAGCGTGGACCTCGATCTCCATTTTAGTTTAAGTTCGTAATATTTTTAAATATCGCCAAAAGTGGAGTCAGTGTGGGTGGTTTTGGGGAAAAGTTCTTCCATCTCCATTTTATCCATTTTAGTTGAGGTTCGTAATATTTTTAAATATCGCCCACACTTGAGTTGGTGTGGGTGGTTTTGGAGAAAGTTTTTATTAGTCTTTGTCGAAGGTGTAGAGGGACTATAGCGATCAATAATTTGTTGATTTTATATTAGTTTGTCGTTTGACTACAATTTTTTGCATTCTTTATATTGTTCGAATTACATAACTAAAAATATCATTTTTTATATAATAAAAAAACTCATATATGTCATGATCTCATTGGATAATAGAATTGAGGTCTTATTGTATTTCCAATGAATTATATGTTGCCATATCCAAAGTTTTTAACATCTACGGTAATTTTGAATTTGTATTATTCATACTGAAATCTTTAGATATCCAGAGTTTATAGCAAGTGTTTATAGCAATTGACAATTCATTGACTTTATATTAATTTTTCGTTTCACTACAATTTTTTTGCATAATTTCTATTATTCAAACTACGAAACAAAAAACATTATTTTTTATATAATAAAAAAAACCCATATATATCATGATCTCATTGGATAATAGATTTGAGGTCTTATTGTGAAATTCGTTATTCTCAATGATTTATATGTTGGCATATTCAAAGTTTTTATCATCTACGGTGTTTTTGAATTTGTACTATTTATATTGAAATGTTTGTTGGATATCCAAAGTTTTGAGCATGGATAGTTAGTTTTCATATTACTTTGTCCTCTGAGTAAAAAAATTTAGCATAATTTCCACTGTTCGAACTATTGTTTTATTATTATTATTATTATTATTGTTATTTTTATTTTTTATTACTATTATTATGTTTGATTTTTCTTTATTGTTGCGTGTTTCGAGAGGCTTTTTCATTGTTGTGTACGTAAACAGGCCTGTCACACTGCATTTTTTCTTAAATGTTTGCACAGCGCAACGCCCTTCGACGGTTCTGACAGCTTTAAGTGTTTACCTAAGAGGCCTCGCAGCCTTAAATGTTTATTCTACATGTGTGTTACAATATAGTTTCCTTCCATTTTTTGATACAGTGTTGTCTGCATTGAATTTTGGCAATATTGTTCTTCACCGACATTACCAGTTCATTGGTTGATGCTTGTTCGTTGGTTCGTTCAATGTTGGTTGTTGTTGTTTGATTCAACTTTGCAAAGTTGAGGTACTGCAGCTATAGTTGGACCTCTTCGTGGTTGTTCATTGGTTTGTTGTTCTTCAACTTTGCAAGCAATTGGACCTGTTGTTGTGGTTTGCAGGTTTTGGAGTTGCGCTTTTGTCATCCCTCGTTGACGGGTAAGGTTATGTGCCATGGTTTCGTTGTTATTCCTTGTTTGTTGCTTGTTATTTGCAGATTGCAAACAAGAATTTTCAATACTAGGAATCTCTGCCTCGAAATCCTGTTGCAAAACATCTTTCTGTGTGGCTGCTACAACCAGAATCTTTTCCTTGTTCTTGAATGTTAATGTTCTATACAGAACCCGCCTTTGTCGCAGTCGTGATGACATATAAAAAAGAAAACTCCTCATTTTTCCTGCGCCTGAAAACCATACATTTGGAGCATTTTTTCCCAATGTTCTCTTCGTATTATCTATTCCTGGAAACCATATGTTTCGTGCATTTTGTCTAGTATGTTCCCTTCCAAACCTCTTGTTCCGCTTTGAATTTCGATGCTGAACATAGAACCCAGATTTGTTGCATCTTCAATGAAATATAAAAAAGAAAATCGGATGTTCTCCTCTTATTTTCTTTTCCTGGAAACCATGTGTTTGGTGCCTTTTTTCCAGGTTGTTCCCTTCCAATCACATATGCCAACTTCCACTTTCTGGATATCATGCCATCGTTGTTTCCAAAATAGCAATGCAAAGGGTTTTAGAAAACGAGTTCGGAGTTGTCACAGGGGGCAAGTATCTGCTAAGGTAAACGTCGTCCCCCTGTTGCCTTTGTCCTTCCTTTGTGTCTTGCAAAGCATCTTCTGCCTCTGAAAAGCTTGTATGATGCACGCTAGGAATAGGTTCAAAAATGATATACCTTGAATACTCGGTCTTTGTGCTCAGCAAATTTATAGTGTTATTTATTTGCGTTGTTTGTTCTGTTTGGTTCATTGTTCATTGTACGTTTGTTTGCTTGTCATATGTTGTGGCGACTAGGGAGGATTGAATTTGACAAGAAAAAGGTTGAAGGATAAATAGCGGAATTGGTATGCAGTTCCGCACTTGTAGTTTTCTATTTGTTTTTTTTGGTTTTTTTTTTTCTCTGTTTGCATATAAACTGAATATAGCTAAGAAACATCTTGAAAATCACAGTTTAAGAGATGAAACAAGTAATAGATGTTGAGTCCTATGAAATAGATACAAACTCCATTGTGCATGACAACATCGACTAGGTATTGCATAGCAATGGGCTTTTTAGATTGGATGCATTCTTGTATACTGTAGGGGATTGTCTTTACGATGCATTTTAGGTTCTATTGCATTTCCGTTATTCCTCGATTGACCTGCGCAACGGATTGATAGACTATTTCTTGGGCTGTTTAAAAAATGGCGACGATGAGGCATTGGAGTCGTGTGAATACGAATTGGCATCTGACCTTCTTTGGCAGTTGCATGGAATACATGATGTCACTACGTATTTTTCAAAGATGTGGTTGTTTGCATTTGCAATTCTACCTGCACATGAGAGGGGACTTTGGGGAGATACATTTTGTATACGGTGGTTGTCTAAGTGGCTCTATATCAATTGGAATGTGGTCACTGACAAGAAAAACAAGATATCTATTATTCAACAGAACTGCATCCAGCGATCCAAATTGCATCTTGTTCCATGATGTCAATCTTGTCAATGGTCATTATGAACCACTACTGTATAGAAAATTATCCATATACAATCTTGGAGGACCCCATATTTACTCGTCTCTCATTTGCAAAGACCTTGAATCGCAATGGAAACGAATTATGCATCATGTACACTGCCATGGCTTGCAGATAGCAACAACTGTTGCATCTAGTTGTGGAGATAGTTTGTTCAATGCAATTTGTTATTTGGTAGCAACAAAGTTCGATGTGCAGTCGTTGCGGCTTTACATTGTACAATCCTTTTGCAATGCAATTATAGGTGGCAACCAACAAGCTTTTAGTTGTGTGCATCAACACCTTTCGCCATATCTCCTAGAAAATATGCCAACAATTGGAAGTTGGCAAGAATACCTTGTAAACATGGCACTGCAATATGAAAAAGGAAATGTAGAGGGTGGCAGATTCTATTTGCAATGGCTATCTATCATATTCAGAGTAAATATCCAGGTCTGGTCGACCCTGCCAGATGACAATGTCCATTCCTGGTGTATTGATTCAAACTACGATCGAACAATTGACATCATCTCGTTGAAAACAGATACGCCACATATCCATTATCAACCTTTGATGGGAAATAACATTGATTCAGGGTCCATTGTCCATGCCAGCCAAACCGCATCGAATGTGCATACCCATAGCATGTTATTTAATGAGAATGAAACTTGTCCCAGTTGTGATGAGGCCATACAGGGCTTAAACAAAAAATGTAGACTAACTTATCACAACTTGAAAAAGGTCATACATGAAACTTGTCCTAGTTGTGATCAGGCCATACAAGGCTTAAACAAAAAACGTAGACTAACTTATCACAACTTGAAAAAGGTCATACGTGAGAGGAAAAAATACATTGGTGGTATGGGAAATACTATTGATTCAAGGTCCAATGTCAATGCCAGCCAAACCACATCGAATCTGCATAAGCGTCGCATGTTATTTAATCAGAATGAAACTCATCCCAGTTGCCATGAGGTCATCCTGGCCTTGAACAAAAAAAGTAGACTAAGTTATCACAACTTGAAAAAGGTCATACGTGAGAGAAAAAACTGCATTACTATGCTTCCTTCTAGACAGAAACTGACATATCACAACCTAAAAAAAATTGTTCGTGCACAACACAAGAGAAACAAGTATGGTCACATATCCCACAATGGTCATAGCACTATCTGAGAGGAAAAAATCACATTTTGTGGGCTAGAACCAACACCATGCACTGCTACCAATGAAAACCAACAAACACTTTCTACGCATACTCCCCTACGGAAGAAAGATGCAAGACAAACCTATGTGGAACAAATCAATGACACTCCTTCAATTGCATGTGCAATTTGCGATCAATTGAATTTCGCAAAAAACATTAAGTCTTTCACATCTGATTTGGAAGCAGAATACCTCTGCTTGACACTAAATGATAAAACATTTTCTAGTGACAAAATTTGTCTTCCATGCAAACGGTCGCTTGAAAATGGAAAATTGTCACAGTTTGCAATGCCTGACCAAATAAGATGTAATACACCGCTACCAGATGTAAGTGCGCTTACAGAACTTGAAGAGAGACTTGTGTCTCTGGGAATTGCATTTGCACAAATCAGACCCTGGGCTATAAACAACCTCAAATGGGATTAACATGATCAATTATTAATGTGCATGTCCAACTAGATGTTGTGTAAAAAGCCTTGCCACAATTCATTAGCGATACAATGACAATTGTTGTGCCTCTCAAAAGACGCTTGCAATACAAGAATGCATATCGAATAGGTAAAGTGTGTGTGCATGTTGTCATGAAAGCATTAAAAGAATTATGTTCCAGGGCCCTGTACAAAGCACAAAACATTTGTATAAATGAGAACTGGAACAATGTTCTCAGGGAAGGGGATGATAGCTCCGCACAGACTCTCGAAACTGCTAGTGAATTCGATACAAGCGATGAATCGGAGACTGAAACACCTGCTGAGACATTGGTACATGGATTCACTGATTCACAGCGCATTCGTGACTTACAAGACAAGATTGTCGAAATTGCACCTATTGAGGGGCAACATCCACTTGGAATATTCAAGGACAAATTTGTTGAGGAAATGAACTTCCCAACATTGTTCTATGGAGATCCACATCCCATTGACATTACGGAACGATTCAGTTACCATAAAGTAGTTCAATGGGAGCTGCTACATTCAAGCGGTGACTTCTCCTGTCACATAACAAATTTGTTTTTCAAAACAATGCGCATAATAATAGAGCAAGTGTTGTCTTGCATGTGGGTGCGAATAAGAAAAGGCCAGCTACAAGTAAGAAAATTGTTGGCCAAAGATGTTAAGTACAAAGTAAACCTAGAAAAAATCCTGAAATCTGATATTGGATACATAGATTTTAGAAACATTCATATCTCTCCTGACTATTTGCAACAAAACAAGAAAACTATTTTTGCAATGATCCGACAATTGGGACCGCCAACATTTTTCATCATATTTACAAGTGCAGAGCATCGCTAGGATCCATTGGTGGCTGCAGTATTTGACTTTCATAAGAACAGGAAACGTAAAAAACAAATTGATACACTAGAAAATGATAGCATTGACTACCTTATAAGAAAAGACCCAGTGGCATGTACTCACTACTATAGACATAGAATACATGCATTGAGACAATTGATATGTCATGATGAAACGCTTTTCGAAAAAATATCGGACTATTTGTTTGTGACTGAATTCCAGAATAGGGGGAGTGAGCATGACCACGCATTATTGTGGATAGAGGGTGCACTGGTCTATGGAGCTGACAACAACTCACAGATCGAACAGTTTGTGGACAAATACATAACATGCAACACAGATCATTTGGATCCAGAACTTGCCAAAGTTCATAGACATCATCATACAAAAAGTTGTAAAAAACGAAAAATCTCACATTGCAGATACAACTTCATCGTGCCGCCAATGAGAACAACAAGAATCATATAGCCACTTAGTTTAGAGGACAATGTTGTCGTTGAGAAATCTAGATCCTTGTTCGCATTTCTAGAAGAACGAGACTTTGATGGGTTAGTGAGCTTTGATGACTTCTTGATAGAGCTAAATATAACAGAAGATAAGTACATCCAAGCCATACAATGTACGCTTAAACAACCAACAGTTTTCCTTAAACAAAAACTTTCCCATATCTCCAAGGACATGCCAGTTATGTGGAATGCAAATACAGATGCGCAGTGTGTCCTCGATGCATATGTTGCAGCATCGTACTGTACCTCGTATATGACAAAGGTTGACAAATCTATGACAAGTGCATTCAGAAGAATACAAAAGGAACATGAAATAAGTCATATTGATGCTATACAAATGATACGTACACTTGGTAATACGTTACTTAATATTCAACAAATGTCTGCTCAACAAGCAGTCAACATTACACTTTCCCTGCCCCTCAATTGTAGTTCAAGAAAATGTGTCTTCATAAACACATCTCCACTTGAGAAACACACATTTGTGCTTAAACCATCGTCTTTGCTAGAACAAGAGCCTGACAATTCAGAGGACGTGCTATGTCGCTCTATTATTGATTATTACCTCCAATGTCCATCTCCTATTAAGCATATCTGCTTAGCAGAATTCGTATCGCATTACAAAAAAAATGGTGCACCCATATCAAAAAGAAAAAAACCCTCTATGATACAATTTATCAAATACAACAAACATACTGACAATGAAAACTATTGTAGAGAAAAACTATTGTTATACGTTCCGTTCGATGAAAACTAAAACACATTAAAACATAACTTTCCTATATGGGAAGTTGTGTATGTTGCCTCTGAGACTATAGTGCAAACCAATGAATCTAGATTTACCTACAATGTTAACCCAACATGTGGTGATCTAGAAAATGCAGTTAATGAACTAGAAAACCCTGACAATCTTGATGAGACATTCACAAACCAAAAAACAACCAGAACTATCTGCGAGTCCTATGACTTGCAAGCAGATTTGCCTCGTCCTCGAGCAGGTGGCATTGAAAAATGTATCATTCTTGGTTTTCAAGTCACAAAACATCCTTTACTTATTGAAAATAATGAATACCACATAATCAGACGTCTGTTGAATCGAGAACAACAAGCAATTCTAAAGGACATTGCGCTTAAAAAACGCTTGACCATGCACACTCCTGTGCACTTGTTCCTTACAGACGGAGCAGGAACATGCAAGACATTCACAACAAAAGCATTATTCCAAATGCTTATATGAATCTATGATTCAAACAATTCCTCTGATCCTATGAAACCAAAGGGCCTAATAGTTGCATACATAGGAAAATTTGCATATAATGTAGGTGGAACAACAGTCCACTCTGCATTTTTTATGCCTTTTAACAAGTCACAGTTTCTTCCACTTAGTAAGGAAATGTTAGATACCTTGTCTAAGCTTTATGACTAACCACAACTTGTCTTCGTAGATGAGGCATCTTTGATTGGAAGTCGCTTCTTGTATTCCATTGACAACCGGCTAAGAAACATAAAACATGTGCACACGAAATACTTTGGAAACATTGACATGATATTTTGTGCGGATCTTTACCAGGCACAGCCCATCCAAGATTCTTTGATATTTGAACAACCTACGGTCAACATGCAAACAATGACGTATGACTTCTGGAAAGATAATATTAAATGCTTTGAATTGCATACTATAATGCGTCGGACAGATGAAACATTTATTTTAATTCTAAATAGAATGCAGACAAACAACCAAACACATGATGACTTAACATATATCAATTTGAGGTGCATGCGACCTGCACCAACAGACCCAACCTTCCCTTACCTATTCTACATGAATAGGGATGTTGCAGTGCATAACAGGTTCATTCTATCGCTCATGCTTGACGATGATATCATCATCAATTCAGGTGACCTCGAAGAAGACAACCATGGAAATGTGCCACGTCATGAACATACAACCACTTTACCTTTGCAACTTGTCCTGAAAGTAGACATGTTGGTTGAAATATATGCCTGCAACTATGATTCACAGGATGGCTTGGTCAATGGTGCAGATGGAATACTCAAAGGCTATACCAAAACAGAAAAACTTGATGTCCTCTGGATTAAGTTCCATGAACCACATATAGGCCACCGACAAGCAAACAAGTTGGCTTATCTATATAATTCAAACACTGCAAGCGAATTGGACACCTATCTTGCGAATATAAAAACTAGTATCAACATCAGCAAAGACAGGTCGACTGAAGATTCGAAAACAATTTCCAATTAAACTTGCACGTGCATGTACAGTCCATAGATCGCAAGGACTAACACTTGATAGTGTTGCATTTGAATCTATTGTAATCTGAATACATGGACTTGTATACATAGCATTGTCCCATGTCAAAAGTATAGACTCCTTGTATTTACTAAGTTCTCTTACAAAAGATAACTTCAAAGTCAAACACAAAGTTGATATTGAGATGCAACGCCTCAGGACTACCGCAAAGTGGCATCTGCAATATGATTACCAATCCATACAAACAAACTCATATGTATCAATTCTCTCACTTAACACACGCAGCTTACATGCACATATGGATGATATACTCAATGACTATGACACAATGCAATCCGATATTCTATGCTTACATGAAACATACATGGCATTATGCATGCAAAACAAACAATTTCCAAATTACAATTGCATATCAAGTTACATTACACATGGGGTGATGATATTGGTGAAAAAACATGTAACAATTTGGAACATATACATTTCGAAGAAAACAATGTTGAGATGGTGCTTGCAAAAGTATTTTTCCATGGATCGGAAATTGCAATACTAAATCTCTATGTTGTTCCCCATGCAACATTCTCTAACATACTAAATGTTCTTTCCAATGCATTGGACCATTTGCATTTGAACGAAACCACTGTCATTGTAGGAGACTTCAATATTGACATGCTACAAAATAATGCCAGAACAAAAGAGTTGGAAAACTAAATGTGCAAATACAGTTTCCAGTTTCTTTTGAACAACACAAGCCATGTACAAAACACATTTATTGACCTTGTATAGTCGAATGTGCCCATTTCTCAATACAACGTCTTTATCTTAGACACATACTGGTCTGATCACGATACAATTGGTATTGCGCTTGAATTATGAGAGATACATCAAACATATTGCAAAATCATATTTCTATGTTTCAAAGCATATATGTTTAGCTTGTTGCAGAAAACCAAGTTATCCAACTTATTAGTTTTCCCTGGTTTGTACACATATTGGTCTGATCACGATACAATTGGTATTGCACTTGAATTATGAAATATACATCAAACATATTGCAAAATCGTATTTCTATGTTTCAAAGCATATCTGTCTATCTTGTTGCAGAAAACCAAGCTATCCAACTTCTTAGTTTTCCCTGCTTTGTAATTGATTTTGGGCACAAACTTTTTTTACACAAATTTTTATATATACACAAACATGGATGAACAAAAAAAACAAAAAACAAAAACGATACATTCTTCTAACACTATCTGTTACTCTATTCCTTTTATTCTATTTTATTTACTCTATGTACATATTCCTTGCTTTTTTCTTTACATGTCAACTTATGTTCATGTCCATTTTGTTTTGTGCTTTTTTTCATAGAAACAAAGTGGAAAACTGGACACGACAAATAACTCTTAACCAGAAGTGTAGAAGAATCCATGCAAAGGTGCATATTTCTACCCGTGTTCCATATCTAATTGTTTTTAATTTACACTGTTTATATTTGTTACACTAATTTGTAGCTCTGTTTTTTGGATACTCCATATCTTCCTATATATTGACTTGTCTTTATGTCAATTCTATTTTCTATGTTGTTGTATTCAAATAAATCAATTTGCACTCCATCTTTTTTTTCATGTGTTCCTACGTAGCAACTTGCTTTCATGTCCATAGTATTCTATGTATTGCTACATTGAAACAAGAACACAATAATTGGGCACAATGATGGAGTGCAATGTGCTGCAGCAAATACAATGTGTATGCCTGAGACTAAGAGGTATGGTTACAAAAAAACTCTGATCTACATATGTTGTCCAATTTGTCCAGCTATATGTTTTTTTCATAGTTGATGTGTTTATATCGCTTGATAATTATCACACTAAGTGTTGCTCTATGAGCCATACAATTCTTTGCTCCCTTTCTTTTTCCTCTTCTATACATATTTGTTCTCCCTTTTCTTCTTCCCCTCTATTATCCGTTTCTGGTTCTATACTTAGTCCCGTGTCTATGCTCGCGGGTTCCCGAGATGGTAGAGTGACAAATTCCATGTCCATCTATATCTTTACATCATGAGTGCGACCGACCGTCATTCATTTTCATACTTGGCGAATTTTATGGCCACAGGTTCCTGTGTAAGTGTCATCGAACTCTCATGCCCTGTGTTCATGATATACATCTTGCACTCGAAACTTCGGTTATCTACAATTCGACCCTGGACTCGAACCCCCAGGCCTCACTCTACCTACGATGACTATGTCTGTATGCTTGCATATAAATGTGCCAAGTCATATATTTTGTCAATTGCTTGTTGAGATAGATATAAACAACATCTCTTTTATCTTGAACTAGGGTCTGTTGAGCTCCAGCTATATTCCATGGCTGAAAATATTTTTCCCATAGTTGATGTGTTTCTATAGCTTGATAATTATCAAAAAAAGTGTTCTTGTGTGACGAATACAATTCTTTGCTCCCTTTATTTTTCCTATTCTATACTTACATGTTCTTCCCTTTTCTTCTTTCCCTGTATTGTCTGTTTCTGGTTCCATGCTTAGTCGCATAATTACGCTCGTGGGTTCCCGGGGTGGTGGAGTGAGAAATTCTATATCCGTCTATATCTTCACATCATGCGTCCGACCGACTGCAGTTTGTTTCCAAAGTTAGCCAATTTTATGGCTGCCAGCTCCCCCGAAGGCATTATCAAACTCCCATGCCCCGTGTTC
>ML779738.1:126703-143225 GCA_009831015.1 Picea engelmannii | reverse complement strand
CTTGATTGCTGTGACGTAAAGCAAGATGAGTGTTGTGCTTCCAGCCTTATAGCTGTGACGTAAAACCAGTCCTGTATTATGATGAGCCAACCTCGTGCTGTGATGATGATGATGTATTAGTTTTATACTAATTCATATTGATGCAGATGATGATTGCATTCCTTTGAGAATGACAATGTTGCCGATGAAGAAAACTTCCGATGATTTATAGATACGCCAGTCAGTGTTCCTTGATGTTGTCCTCTCTCTCTCGCCTGATGCTGTTGAAGAATACCCTTCTTGTTAAGGGGGAGTGTTGAAATAATGTAACCGCAAAGTGTATTGTAATTATTATTTGATATATTATTCATTGGATCAATCCGCATTGTGGATTGATCATGTCGGCTATTGTAAAAGGACCAAATCCCCTTTTACAGATTGGTCATAATATAATTGTAATAGGCAAAAGAAGAAGTCGGCCCCAGAATATATCAAAGAGGCCCCAAAATATAATAAAGGTGGTTATAACCACCCAGATTAAGAAGTCGGCCCTGCCAGTGAAGAGACAGTTCACACGTGCCAAATTAGTATAAATAAGGAGGCTAGCACCGTACTTAGACACACCTCACTTGGTCATTTTAAGAGTCAAGTTTCAGAACTGCAGTTGGAGAAAAGAGAGAGAGAGAGTGGCGCATATTTGGGAGAGGATCTTCTGTATTAGCTTGAGTTATCTCTTGGCATTGTATTGGCTATCTATAATAAGGAAGTTTTGTTGGGTTTTCTTCCCCTGGAGGTTTTCCCAGAATAAATGTTGTGTCTCTTGTGATTGTGTCTTTCTCAGTGATCTTGTATTATGCTATTGTTATCTATCTAAATGCAAAGAACTATAATAATGGCTTAAAACATTCACACTTTTTTCCCTTTTCTTCTTCCCCTCTATTATCTGTTTCTGCTTCTATACATAGTCGCATGTCTATGCCCGCGGGTCCTCGGGGTTGCGGACTTAGAAATTCTATATCCATCTATATCTTCAAATCATGAGTCCGATCGACTACTGTTCGTTTCCATACTTAGCCAATTTTATGCCTGGCGGTTCCCAACTAGGCCCTATGGAACTCTCATGCCCTATAGTCGATGTGTTTCTATCGCTTGACAATTATCAGACAAAGTGTTCTTCTGTCAAGCATAAAGTTCTTCGCTCCCTTTCTTTTTGTCCTCTTCTATACTTAGTTGCATTTCTATGACAGTGGGTTCCCAAGGGGCAGACTCACAAATTCTATATCCATCTATATCTTGACATCATGAGTCCGACCGACCGCTTTAGTTTCCTTACTTAGCCAATTTTATGGCCACGGGTTCCGAGTAGGTGTTATCGAACTTTCATGCCCTATGTTCGAAGTATACATCTTGCATCCAAAACTTGGGTGATCTACAATTCGACCATGGACTCCCAGGTTCAAAAAAGTACCAAAGCATTTTTCACTCCCCTCCATCCCCACCACCTTCGCCCCTTCCCAATGCACATTAAATATGATTTTACTAGTGACAACTCACCACAAATGTTCGAAAAGATTGGCATTAATACGCGGAAAGCTCGAGGACATCTCCCATTAAAATGCATTAATGGGAGAATATTATGGAATCTGATTAGTTTCTTATTTTAGTTTTTTTAAGGCATCATCATAGCAAGAATGCAATATTGTGTTGGCCCCCTGTCATCTACAAATGTGTTGACATGATGCCCCTCTTTATTATTGTGCATATATTACAGGTTTGCATATTTGAGAGTATGCTTGCATATGAAAATGTTGCTCCACCCTTCCAATTTGAACATAGTTTGCATTTGGGCCACAAAGAATACTAATAAAATAAAATAATATGAAATTTGTTTAAGTAAATATAAACAAATTATCTTCTAACTTGAACTTGGTTTTGTCAAGATCCAGGTATATTACATAGCTGACAATGTTTTCCCCGTCGACAATGTTTTCCCCGTCTTCCCATACTTTCTCGATTTCCCTGCCATCTTCGCACACTTTCCTAGTGCCAATTGATTACGCATATATTTAGTTTGAAAAGATTAGCATTAATGAGGCCAACGTTGGACGACATCTCCCATTAAAATGCATTAAACAAAGATTTACGGAAGATTATATTACCATCCTCAAGTGTTCATTCTAAATACTATCACACAATTACTGCCACATGTAGCAATATAAACAAATCCTCATCAAAACACTAGCTTTTCTCATAGGCACCCCACGTGCACCCCAGTCGCATGAAGTAAGCCATATTGGGATCCATCAACTAAACCTACCTATTATCAAATTGGTAGAGGTCAATATTATGGCATCTGATTTTTATTTCTATTTTTATTTTTTATTACTAGGTATATTGATGTTCAGCTCATAAAAATTGTTATTTACTTTAACTTTTTGAAAGAATTGTGCCCCTCCTTTCCATACTTAGTGGATTGTTCATCTCCTGTTCTCACAGATTCGCGGGTTACCGAGCTTCCAGGTACACAAAAGTTTTGAAGAAGTTTTCGCTGTCGTCCATCCTTGCCAATTTCATGCGCTTCCCAATGCACATTAATTATGCCTTTATTAGTCACGACTCACCAAACACATCGAAAAGATTGGCATTAAAAGACGAAAAGGTCGAGGACATCTCCCATTAGAAGACATTGAACCGTCCATTTTAAATACTATGAGGAGCAAAGGAACGTTTTCATCACTTTATGGTTGCAGCTCGACAACATTTTTGTGGAGATACCCTGAATATTTTCAGGCGCGAGGACCAGAGTTTTTAGTGGTCCATAGCTTATGACTACTACTCATCCGCTTCTACCCAAAAGAAAATTATCTCGACATCTGGAATTGCAGCGACATATTGTGTCCCCAATTTTTTTTACTTTAAGGAATTGGTCACGTGTTGCATCGAGAACTATATTCCGAACCAATGGATTATCGAGATGGGCAACCATTCCCAAGTCTCCCTATTGCCTCAAGTATTTCGCAAGATGTTAACACTTCTCGACCCAACAACTACTTTCAAGGGCGAGAATTGTAGACAGTTCTTAAATAAGCATGGTAATGAATTGGACCTCTTACCGAAGTTCTTACAAAACCCAGTGGACGCTCCTCTGGACATAGCCATACTATAGGTTAGTACGTTTAAAAACTTTTTTCGATAAATTGTATGGCTTTTCACGAGGATAACGAGACAAGAAAGTGTAGCCAACATCTCTCGGATGATTCTGTATATTTTATATTTTACGGTCAAGGAAGAAGCCATCTTCCATTGTCGAAAGTTGATTTCCATTGAAATCTCTTCCCACTTATTGCAATACAGAAGGCAAAAGAAATTCTTTATGTCATCTTATTTAATTTTCACTGTGGCGAAATTCTACCCATTCCCTGGACTATCTATGTGTAAGAAGTTGAACTGTAAATTTGACCCAGTAACATTCTTGTACCAGATATTATGGGGACACGATGTTTGCCAACATTTTTATAAAGTCTTTAATGATTTTGTTTCGGTTTTTAAAGCATTGATATTTGGAAAGTATTTTACCAGATTGTCTGGCCAACTGACAATCTTCCTGGATATGAAGGGCACACTAGAAGAAATGGAGAACTATAATGTTATAAGGATTTTTGGGTCTAAAAAAAATGCTTGCTTCCTTCCATGTCACATATCTGGTACAATTGATTTTGCTTGAATAGCAAGGCAGTACATCTACTAGTTTCATTTTTCCCATGAAAAAAGAAAACGTCAATTCATCTCTCTGCCTTGGAAAGTCAGGGCTTTCATGGTCAGACACCACTTCAACATTTCTTTCACTGACACTATCCTGAATCAACTCGGTGCTAGTACCAATGACTCGCCCAAGCATAAACAAAAAGGCTCGGGTGAAAAAAGTGCCCAATCCTCGACCGCCACACCCAAGACCACAGCATCTCGGAGCAGTACTCTGACAACCTACCCAAGTAACAAAGTCACACACAATTCTTCATGCGAAGGAGGAGATAAGAACCCTCCCTCCGGAAAAATTGAAAGTTGTCACAAACTTCCCGCGATCAAAAAATGAAAAACAATAGTGCAAGAACAGGAGGGACCGAGGGGAAAAATTGATATCCTCGATCTCTCCCTCGAAGATATGGAACTAGAAATTGACATTGACAAAATGTTCCCCGACGATGACCAGCTAGAGAGCACTGCTCCACACAATCTGTTAGCGTCGGAAGTCACTCCTGGATTGCTTGCAGGAGCAGAGCCCGACACCCATCAGTTTGATGTCACAATTTGTTTTTTAAAGGGTGATCAATGGAGGTAAAGACTCAAGGAAATATCATTCCAACTCATGGACTGGGTCTGGTATGTAAAGAACAAAGGAGGTCTGGGATCCTAACTTCAGCCAGTAGGTTGATTAAAAGCTGATCAGGTGGAAGACTTAGTAAGAAAGGTGAGCAAACAACTTTGGGCAGCAGGCTTTCGGCAGTTTGCAGAAGAAAGACTCTGAATGCAAGATCCGCTTGGTTCAGGGTCTCAAGGAACTGAAAGGGGACTTGACTGGATCCTCCAATTCCAAGTCACTCAGCGCTGGAAATTACAAGAACTGATTAGAGACAGTATAACTATTACAGTGATCCATTACAACATCATCCTATAATAGCTCTAGCTCGACTGGATCCTCCAATTCCGAGCTTCTCTAACACAGTGTAAACAAAGACACGAAAGAAGCTGGCATTCATAAGGCAAGAAGTCTCAAAAGTTCATACATAACCAGAGCAACAATACTTCATTAAAACTTTACAACCGGGAGCTCAGCTCAACCATCGATACCTACAAAAATGGCAGAAATGCCTACATATACTTGGAACTGGCTCAGGCGCTGAAGGCGCGATCATATCACGAATTCAATGCCTGACATTGAGGAGCTTATTTATCAGGATGGCCTGTCAGTCTGTCTCAATCAAACCTATCCTCTGCTTCCCTGTCACACACTTCTTTAATTCAGCATGGCTCGCACCAGGGGATAGCTGAGCCCCTTGAATATTGAATTGGCATGTGCAGGTTCCTCTGGTGAGTTGGAGACTCGGCGTGGATTTCTTGAAGAAAACCAGTACAAGGGACCCTCCTGGGTAAATTTCGGCCGGGACCTCCATGCTCTGCAATAAATGGGTGACGTGAGGCTTCACCCACCCTCTTTCTCCTTTCTGTCGAACCGAAGCGGCCTTTTTGGATCCCCGAGTGGAATCCCTGATGGACACCCGATCCAGCCTACAGGTCTCTTCTTCTTTCCTCACGGTTTTMTGAACTTCACYGTGACCCTTTCCCGASTCTRTATCGGGTTTYGGGGTTTCRCGTTCCCYGTTGTCGAGAGTTCTTGACCCTCTGAACTCCCGATCACCGATTCTCCGATGAGCGCATGTATGGGTCAGCCCTCCTGACTACACTATGGCCCATACGACCACCTTTTATATGACTAGAGCCAAACCTCTGTCGGGGTTTCGGCTCTTTCGATGTTAATAAGCACGCATCCTCCAGACTCGCGATAGCCTACCACTTGTATTCCACTTGCTCTTGTGGTCCCACACGCTAATCCGACGATTGCCAAGGTATCGCTTCTCGCGATCTCGCAACTCTGTACGCAAATCTTTCCAGCTCTAACTCACGATCCTCTGAGTTCGTGATATGTCGATGCCACTTGGTGCTGCCTTCCTACAAGGATTGACCTCCTGACACCTGTCCCCCACTACGGTCCTTAGCTCCGTCGGGAAATCACATTTTTAATTCACAGAATATGTAATGAACTATATGTTTTTTTACAGATTCAAAGACAACTATTTTTGGGAAATATTCTCGATTGTATTTTGTGACTCAGTTTATTTGAATATAAATATTTGAGGTTGTTCTATGGTGATCTTCAATGTTTGGTGTTGTTATTTGAAATTTGAATTTATTTTTAAAATTAACTCAATTCCCTGTACATGTTCTTGTTCTATATTGTGCATATATTACAACTTCCTATATTTCATAATAATCTTCGGTATACAAAATGAAAAGTCATATATTTTTTTCTCTATTGCTTCTGGGTTTGAGCAAAAATTGTGAGCCCAAAACACCATTCAAATTCGAACATGGTTTACATTTGGACTACAAATAATCTATTAAGATACATTAATATGAATACATTTTAAATAAATATAAACAAAATCCCTTTAAACTTGAACCTGACTTTCTTGGGCTCCTGGATTGTCCATGGGTTGACCGGTTAACAGATTGCCAGATCCTCATCTCCTTCGATATATTCACATCAGGAGCCCGACCGACCACCGTCCCTTCAACACTTAGCCAATTATCTCACTGCGGCGTCCCAACTTAGCGCTATTGAATTCTTATGCCCCTGTGTTCCATGATATACATCTTGCTCCGAACACTTCTGTGATATACATTTTGCACCCAACAATTATGTGATACACATTTTGCAGCCAACACTTCCATCATTTACAATTCGACCTCGGACCACTGGAACTTGGAAGCTTCACTATACCCGGGTTCACAACTTTCAAAACATTTATCGCTCTCTTCAATCCCCACCACATTCCCGCCATCCTCAATGCACATTCATTATGATTTTACTATTGAAAACTCAGTACACAGTTTCGCTTATTGGCATTAACAAGAAAAAAACCAATTCAACAACGATTTATGGGAGCCTGACCGACCCCCGGGTTGGCGCTATTATAAATCTTGCACCCAAAACTTACGTCATCTACAATTCCACCATATACATCTTGCACCCAAAACTTCAGTCGTCTACAATTCATCTACAAATTCGAACATGGTTTACATTTGGACCACAAATAATCTATTAAGATACATTAATATGAATACATTTTAAATAAATATAGAAAAAATCTCTTTAAACTTTAACCTCACTTTTTCCAACTCCTGGATTGGTCGCGGGTTCCCATGTTAGCTAATCTCCATTTGTATCATCACATCATCAACCCGACCGACCGCCGTCCCTTTCAACACTTAGCCAATTATCTCACCGTCGAGGCCCGACTTAACACTATTGAATTCTTATGCTCCCTGTTCCGTGATATATATCTTTCACACAACACTTCCGTAATATACATCTTGCACACAACATTTTCGTGATATGCATTTTACACCCAACACTTCCATGATTTACAATTCGACCCCGTACTCCTGGAATTTGTTGTTCACTTAAGTTTCAAACCATTTATCACTCTCTTCAATCCCCGCAACATTTCCGCCCTTCCCATTGCACATTCATTATGCTTTTACTAGCGACAACTCAACACACAGGTTCGCTATTCAACCGCGATTTACCGTAGTCCGACCAACCGTCGTTGCTTTTCATACCTAGCCAATTCTATGGCTGTTGGTCCCCGGGTTGGAACAAGTTAATATGTCAAAGTCATGCAAGAATGTATCAAGAGCACAATCACTCCCACTAGTTGCGATAAAAACTAATCTTCAACAAAGCATTTGATCACAACCTTTTTAATGGTAAAAGCACAATAGAAAATGAGTAAGTGGATAAAATATTGGACTAGAAAATTATGGTTTTGCAATCGGGCTTTCCAAGTATATGCAATAAGTATACAACTCCAGAAACATACAGACAATATCTTGCCAGGAAATGGAATATCTATTACAGATTTGAATATATTAGCCCTTATTTTCCCTCTTCTATACTTAACCAAATTCTCGTTTCTCTTTTCCCTCTACTTTCTCCTTCTTTTTACTTAGTCGTTTTATAGAAAATGTCTAGCTGCGCGGGTTGGTGGACTCATGGCTTCACATTTTCACTCATGCTTTTATATCGCGACTTCGACCGACTGCTTCCCCATTCCATACCTAGACACATCTCTGATCACGGATTCCCGAGCAGGCGGGCTCTAGATTGCATTTCCATTGTTCCGTGACCTCTAAAGAGCACCCAGACTTTCGCGATATACAAATTTACAACCAGATTCTCACATCATACCCTCTTCCCCATTAGACAGTTTGCACTCAAAAGTTTTGAGAGCTACAATTTGACCATCGTGTCCTCACGTCTCATGTGCAACTATTGTCACCCCATTTTGAAGCTCGTCCGTCTGCTTTCCATACTTAGCCATTTGTCTGAATCTCTTTCGCGGATCGTTGGGTTGGCGGGTTCACAAAATATCCAATTCCTATTTGTTGTTTCCTGTGCCCGCCACCTTCACACTTCTTTCAAGTATGTAATAACTGAAGTTTAATGCTGACATCTCCAGAAACATACAAAAAAGATCTTGCTAGGAAATGGAATATCTATTACAGATTTTAATATATTGGCCCTTTCTTTCCCTCTTCTATACTTAACCAAATTCTCATTTTTTCCCCTTTACTTTCTCTTTCTGGTTATTTAGTCTTTTTTTTTTTTCCGAAAATGTCTAATTGTGCGGGTTGGCGGGTTCACGGGTTCACATTTGCACTCGTTCTTTTATATCCCGACTCCGACCGACTGCTTCCCATTTCATACCTAGCAACTTTTCAGATTGCGGATTTTCGGGCAGGCGGGCTCTACATTGCGCTTCCATTGTTATGTGACCTGCAAACATCACCCAGACTTCTGCGATATACATATTCATTGTCGGACTCCCACATCATACCCTCTTTTGTGATTCACATTTTGCACTCAAAAGTCTTCCGTGATACACATATTTTAATATATTAGCCCTTCCTTTCCCTCTTCTATACTTAACCAAATTCCCATTTGTTTTTCCCCTTTACTTTCTCTTTCTGGTTATTTAGCCATTTTTCTGAAAATGTCTATTTGTGTGGGTCAACGGGCTCACGAGTTCACATTTGCACTTGTGCTTTTATATCAGGACTCCGATCAACCGGTTCCCATTCCATACCTTGCAACTTTTCAGTTCACGGATTTCTGGGCAGACGCACTCTACATTGCACTTCCATTGTTCCGTGACCTGCAAACAACACCCAGACTTCCACGATATACAAATTCACTGTCGAACTCCCACATCATACCCTCTTCCGTGATACACAGTTTGCACTCAAAATTTCTGAGACCTTCAATTTGACCTTGGTGTCCTCACATCTCCTGGGCAACTATTGTCACCACATTTTCAACCCCGTTCGTCCGCTTTCCATACTTGCCCATTTCTTGGAATCTCTTTCGCGCCTCGAATTCCTAGTCGTTGTTTCCTGTGCCCGCCACCTTTGCACTTCTTTCAACTATGCAATAACTAAGCTTTAATCCTAATAACTCACTATGCCTCTAGGAGACAGTCATAGTAACTGTTCATAGACAATTTGACCAGAAACATGCAGAAAATATCCTCTCAGGTAATGGGATATCTATTACAAATATCAATATATTAGGTATAATTTGAATACCGTTTCCCTATTGCATACTCAACGAATTTTTCGCTTGCGGGTTCCCGGACAGGCAGACTGCACTTCCACTGTTCCTTGACCTGCAAACAACACCCCGACTTCCACGCTGTACAAATTGAGTTCCAAACTCCCAAATCATCCCCTCTTTCGTGTTACACATTTCACACTCAAAAGCTCTGATACATACAATTTGACCGTCAGGGCCTCACGTCTCCTCGAGTACCCTTGTCACCCTATTTTGAAGCCCGTCCGACCGCTTTCTACACTTGGCCATTTCTTGGAATCTCTTTCGCGGATTGTCAGGTTGGAGGGTTCAGACAATTTCCAATTCCTAGTCACTTTTTCCTGTACCCGCTACGTTCACACTTATTTCCAAGTATATGCAATAAGTTTACAACTTCTCCAAAAACATGCAGAAAAGATCTTGCTAGGAAATGGGATATCTATTACATATTTGAATATATTAGCCCTTCTTTTCCCTCTTCTATACTTAACCAAATTCTTATTTTTCTTTTCCCTCTACTTTCTCCTTCTTGTTACTTAGATGTTAAGCCCTAATATTGGCTCATTACCCCTTAATTGGGGCATATCATATTAGTAATGTTATTTTATTTATGTCATATTTAGGCCATTAGTTGTAATTATACCTCCTAGTCTCCTATATATACCAAGGAGACATTTTCATTTTGAATCATCTTGTACTTGAACATTTAAGTGGGGTAAAAGGAGGTTGCCCCCTCAAAGAGGCTTATTAAATGAAAGTATCTCTTTTTAAAGGCGTTGAGTACTTTTCTTGAGGTTTTTCTATGTTATATTGATGTTTGGTTCTTAACATATGGTATCAGAGCTCAAGGTCTTGGGGTTTCGCTACTACATCTGAGACACTGTGGCATATTCGCTATAAGTTTTTTTCTAGAACGTTTCAGAAGGAACGACTTGGAGGATATTTAGTAGATGGATCAAGGTACATTGGGTTCAAAATTCAGCTCCTGAGGCCTTATACTTTCGGAGATACAGCCTGTACAAGATAGGGTTCTGGAATCATCCTGAAATGAGTCATTGCGGAATTTTCGCTATAAAAAATTTTCTGTAACGTTTCAGACCCTGAACTACAGAGGCCATTTACAGAAATTAGTAAGGTATCTGTGGTAAAAATTTCAACTTCTGGGTCATCTTAAATTTGTAGATACACCTTGTGTAAGATAGGGTATCTGACTAGTCCTATTGACTAGTCTCAAGAAGGTGTTCTAGGTAAAACAATCATAACTTCTTGCTAGAGTATTCAAATTGAGTGGGACTAGTTTCATTGGATCGTGGAAAGTCTGTAGTATTTTGGGTGCGAGTTTCAGAATTTGATATCAATTATTTTGTGCGGGGCATGCTATACAAGTGAGATCTCCTGGAAAGGCCAAAAACCGGCAAGTTGTGAGGAAGTTACCGTAAATTCCACTTGGCACATCCAATTTTGATCAGACCTGTGGCATTGCAGAGAAGAAATATCAGAGAACTACCTAAAAGAAAGTTTCATACCCAGAAGGGTCGAATTTTGGGAGATAGAACAGAATAAATGTTGTCTAGCAGAACCGCCTTAAAATCAAGATTCAAAAGTGATACTTGGCCAACATGCCACCAAAAAAGGGACCTTCTACACCAAATAATCCTCCAGAAAATCCTAATTCGACTCTTGATGAAGGTGAAGACATGTGTAGGGACATAAATGAAACCTGTAACCCTCACCTCTACTGAGAATCCCCTGTAACCCTATTTTGAAACCTGTCCGACCGCTTCTCATAATTCTCTCTCTCTCTCTCTCTCTCTCTCTCTCTCTCTCTCTCTCTCTCTATATATATATATATAAGAGTCTAATTTATAATAAAAAGGATTGTTTAATGCTAAGCCAAGATTTGCGGAGATCTCCCGTTAATACGCATTAAATCAAGATTTTTGGAATGTTATATTATCAAACATATAACCTTCAAGCTTTAATGCTAAAGCAAGATTTGTGGAGATCTCCCATTAATACGCATTAAACCAAGATTTATGGAAGGTTATATTATGCTTTCTGAGTGTTAATTTCAAACACAATGGAATGTCATTCACGGGACGTTGGGTTGGCCCGTTCACGAAATCTTCAATCCCTAATTATGAAAATGAGTCTGACCGACCGTTTCCCTATTCCATACTTAGCCACTTTCTCAGAATTCCGCAAATATACAAATCGTCCGCTGAATTGCACCCTCATGCCCTCTTCCGTTTTACGCGTTTTGCAGTAAAAAATTCTGAGTCATACAATTTGAATGTTGGACACTCACCTCTCCTGATTATCTCTTGTAAACCTATTTTGAAGCCGGTACGACCGCTTTTCATTCTTGGCCATTCCTTGCTTTCTCTTCCCCGTCTCCTATAAACCTATATATAAGGTCTTGTTTCTAAATATGCAATTAGTAAGCTTTAATGCTAACAACTCATCATGCAAGAACCGTATAAATTGTCATTGATGAGTGAAAGGCTCGAGAAGATCTGCCATTAATACGCATTAAACCAAGATTTGTAGAGGGTTTTATTATCCCTTCCGAGTGTTAATTTCAAATATCATGGAATGCCATTCGCATTTTGTCGTCTTGGCTCGTTCACGAAACCTCCAATCTTTAATTGCTCTTCATCGTACCCGCCACCTTCGCACTTCTAAGTATGCAATAATTAAGCTTTACTTCTAACATCTCATAATCCAACACCCATAGAGATTGTCATTAATGAGCGAAGAGCTCGAGGAGATTTCCCATTCACACGCATTGAACCAACATTTCCAGGGGGTTATACTATCCCCTCTAATTGTTCATTTCAAGCATCGTCTGGAGCAAACAGACGTTCTCATAAACTAATGACACCACCTTGACAACAGTTCTGTGGAGATACAGTGAACATCTTCGGGTGTGAGGACCACAACTTCTAGTGCTCCAGGGCATATTCTTACTATTCATCCCCTTCCATCTAGAACAAAATAATTTGGACCTTTCAGATTGCTCGTGCAGGTTGTGTCCCTGAAGTTTTTGACTGTACGGAGTTGGTCTCTTGGTGCGTGGATAAATATATTTCAGACCAAAGAATTATTCGACTGCAGAACCACTCCTCTGTTTCTTTATCGCCTCAGGTCTTCCACCATATGTTAAGATTGTCAAAGCCAACATTGACGTTCAAAGGAGAAGACTCTAGGCAGTTCCTAAGAAAGCATAATAACGGGTTGGACCTGTTGCCCAAGTTCCTGGAAGACCTAATGGCAATTCCTAAAGATATCACAGACTTGCAGGTTAGTTCATTTAAAAATCTATTCCGCGAAATTGCCTGGATGTTTACAAGAATAAGGGGACAAGAATCCACATCAACTATTTCCCGCATGGTTCTTTATATTTTGTATTTCACAGTCAAGGAACAAGCCATTTTTTATTGGGGAAAGATAATTTCCCATGAAATTTGTTCCCAATTGTCAAGATTCAAAAAGGACAAGAAATTTTGTATGTCATCCTACTTGGTTTTTGCAATAGCTCATTGCTGTCGGTTTCCAAAATTGTCCCTGTCCAAGAGGGTAAACTAGGAATTCGACCCAGTAACCTTCTGGTACCAGGCTTTGTGGAAGCACAAGGCCTCCCACTGTTTTTATGAGGTTTTTAATGACTTTGTCTCTGTTTTCAAAGTTATGTTATTAGGAGAAGATGCTCCCCGTATATCTGACTAGGCGACCAAGTTTTTGGACAAGAAGGAGGTGCTTGAAGCAATGGATGATTATAGTGTGATAAGATTTTTGGCTGCAAGGAAAAATCTGCTCTCCTTCCATGTCATATTACGGACATAATGTTTGTTACATAGATAACAAGGCAATACAACTACTGGTTGCATCTACTCAATGAGAAGAGAAAAAAACAGTTCATTCCTCTACCTTGGAAAGTCGGTGACTTCGTGTTAAGGAACGTCAACAAAATTGATGAATTCACAGCACATTTGAATAACATGAACCTGAGATATGTTGAAAAGCTAAGAGGGTTCGACCCTAATAATTTTCTTTTAGAACATTTACTTACTGTTGGCCTCAACAATTCTTTTTTCTAGAAACACTTGGGTGAAAACAGAGACACTTGCGACAACACTCCTACTTCTGATGCTGACGACCTATAAACATTGCAAAGCACCACTGAATTGTACAAGCAACAGGGTAAAGGCCCTGGTGAGCAGAGTGTTCAATCGTCGCAAAGCACTCCCAAAAGCACAACATCCTGGAGCATCGCTCCAATGGCCTACCACAGTAACAAAGAAACCCAAAGTTCTTCAAACGGAGGAGGAGATAACAACCCTCCTCATCCTAAAATTGATAGTTCTCACAAGCTTCCTGTGGAGAAGAAGAGAAAAAAACTTGTAGGGCAGGCGGAAGAGCCCAAAATTGAGAGTGAGAACATGGAACTTGACACTGATCTGGATAGCATAATCTGCAACCTTGATCAGTCGGGATATGTGATCCAGCATAGTCGCCTAATGGACATAGTTGATACCGAAATTTTTGAAGAAGATGAATGCTTCGTATTCCAGAGCGTTGTTTTTTACAGCGAGTCTAAAAAATTAATTATTGAAAAGAGAGATGTAAAAAATAAGAAAGGAAAATGTCGTTCAGAGGTTGACCTTGCGAACATGCGGCCATCCCAAATCTCTCAACTTCACAGAGCAACCAAAGATGCTCTTGATGATTCCATTGGAGTCATTGAGGCCGAGAATGCCAGACTAAATGACCGGGCTGAGAATGCCAGACTAAATGACCGGGCTGAGAATGCCATTGCTTGTGAGTCCTTTAGCAATAGTCACGCCTGCCACCCCTGCATCCAAGTTAAAAGGATCCTCCAGCCTCCTCACATCATGTAGAGGATATGTGGAGAATAACATCAAGAAAAGAGTGGAACTAATTACCGAGGCTTGGGAAACATCACAAACTATGGATTCCCTTGGAACGAGGGCACATAATTTGCAGATGGATATAAAAAATGAAGAAAGTTTCTATTTGGACACGGTCATCCCTTTTGACGTCCATGTCAACAACATGACAGACACGAGAAGAAGACAACATGATCTCCCCTCCAAAAGCTGGATCACTCAATTAGAAGCATGCTGGAAAGAGAAGGTGAAGAACCTGCATCTCATTGTCCAATTATGTGATCAAGCCATATCAAAGAAAGAAACATTATTCACAAAGATGACTAGAATAGACTTAGTTGGAAGGACCAACGAGTTCCAAGACCCCAAGTTAATCGTCAAGTCGTTGACCTTAACTAAGCAAGCCTTCGATAAACAAGTTGATATTTTTAAGGCGTTGTCTTTAGAAATTTTTTACAACATCCTTGAATATGGTGAAGATGACGTGGACAACTGGCTAGTCGACTATTCGGTACAAAATGAAGACATTGATCAGGCTCTGCGTAATCTTTCTATTGATCTAAGGGAATTAGAAAAGGAACTTTTCAACATAAAAATCCGGAATGAGATCAATGTCGCCCCCTTGAGAAGCTACATTGAGGAATTCATCGAAACGAAGTTGAAGTGGGTCGTCGACGAAAGGCAATAGAAAAATGCATCAACAAGCAAATAGAAAAAAAACTGATATGTACCACCGCTGTAAGTCTATACCGATCACATCTTACTTTGTTTGTCAATCTAGTTATTCCACCTTTTTTGAATAAAAATCTCTAGCCAAAGACTGATACCTTCCAATTTCTTCTTTTCAGGTATTACACTCTACCATCGCCCACTTCTTCTTTCTACAACCCTATTTCTTGTACATTCTCTTATGGTCCGCAAGAGCCCCAATCCCAGTCTATATGACAAACACATTTAAATTTCTAGGAATATGTAACAAACTATTATCTTTTGATATATTCCAAATAAAACTATTTTTTATTTCATTTTTTATTTATGTCCTCCTAAATTTTTATCTTCAACTATGATGAATGTCAAGAAATTGTGTTTATTTAATTTGAATTATCTTTTTCTCATGCATATATTTTTCTCCTGCTATGCATATAATTTTTTTTGTCCTGGCACATATAGACACAGGTCTATGGAAATTGTACTTAACTCTAACCAGTTCAAAATATACATTGAACAGATAAAATATGCAAAGTAGAAACCAAAATCTCGAGCATAGTAACTCACACTACTCGAAAGAACGAAAATTTCGAACATAGCAAGATGGATTATATAGTTTCAAAAATAAATGGGACTCTAAAGGCCACGTGTCATTTCTTGCATGGATACCACCTGTGCTGCATGTTGCTTGCCACATTTGCGTTGTAATTTCCATCTACCCCCACTACTTTTTCCCCATTCATCTGCATTTATTCCCAATTCAACCCGACAGGGACTACGCTGCCATGCAACACTTGTTTTATTAGTGTAAATTTATTTTCATTCTCTTAATTATTTATATATCAAAATAAATTGAGATATAAATATTTGGTATTTAAAAGATTTTGAGTTAAAATGAAAATATGTTGTTGTTGTTATATATATATATGGAAGATCTTTAAATCATAGAGATTTAAATATCTTTCATATAGCCTATGGCGCGATGGTCTATCAATTCGCAAAAAAAGATTATAGATGGTGGTATAAGGTAATTTGGAAAATCAAGGTTCCTAAAAAAATCATTATTTTCATGTGGTTGTGTTTGACAGATCATGTCCTCACAAGAGTAAATTTCAGGAAGCGTGGGGGAATAGGGCCATCAATATGCATTTTTTGCTTGAAAAATGAGGAATCCACTGATCATTTGTTTGTCCATTCTGATTTCACACAATATGTTTGGAAATTCATTCTGAATAAGATGAGGAAGTTTCTCTTGATTCGATAATGAATAACAGTGGAACTGTTTTTTTCTGTGTGAAACAATATATATGGAAGATAAGAGGTTTCCTAAGATTGATTTAAACTCTAGTCAAAATCACTTATGACTCAAGTGAGGTTGACATAAGGATGTCAAGTCTTGGCTAAATCATTGAGTATAAAGGAAGAGGCCACTATTCAAACAAGGGTTGCATGACAACGCAGTCCCTGCCGAGTTAGTTGGGAAATAGATGTTGAA
>ML779738.1:103611-119261 GCA_009831015.1 Picea engelmannii | reverse complement strand
GAGGCTGAATGGCGTAGGTTCCATTGCGAGAGGATTCACAAATGGGGGCACGCCTGCGATGAGGGGGAGCTTGTCCCTGGAAGCTCCGAGCCTGCGATGAGAGGGGACGACATTCGAAGCTCTGATCCGAAACCCTCGAGCCCATAACTCGTACGTCATGCAGATTCGTATCAGCTTCATGATAATGAAGCTGTGATTTTGGACACGTGGCCTAGTTGATTAATGCAAATTGCATGGAAAAGGACAGTAGAAGTGAAGTAAATATTAATTAAATCATTGGAAGACGTGAAGCTGGCAATAACACTTTAAACTTATGAACCAATAAAATTGTGACAAATATATATATATATATATATATATATATATATATATATATATATATATATATATTTATTTTAAAATATATTAATACAAACTTCCTAACTTAAACATTATAATTTCTAAAAAAAATTAAAGTCAAGCCTAAACTAATAGCAAGTCAATGATGAACTCATCGCTATTAGTCTCTGGCCTTGGTAGGGACTAATAACAATAATATAAAACATATCATTGCATAAATATTTAAAAAGAAATTTGATGCGATAAAAAAATAGAGGATAAGAGAAAATTAAGGTACAATAAGAAGGTGGTCAACCCTAATTTAGAAGATCAAAAGTATATGTTTGTTTTGACTAACGTAAAGAAGAAAATCAACATTGTCAAAATAAGCACAAAGTCTCACAAGCTCCATAATGAAATAGGGCGTTGGACAATTCCTAAAATGTCATGGGACGAAAGAACTTGTAATCTTTGTGACACTAAGAGGGTTGAAGATGAAAAGTATTGTCTCTTAGATTGTCCTACGTACACCCTTATTAGATCCCACTTTCAAAATATATGTTACAGTACCAACCTTCCTAACATTTCACTCATCAAAACTATGGTGATTTAGGAGTGCTTCTCTTAAAGATTTTCGAGCACATAAATAAAAATCTAAAGAAACCCAAGTAATTTCCTTACCTTTATCAAGGTCTGATAAACCAAATTTGGTCTCGATGGATGTTAACCATCATCATCAACATATATCTATGAGGGTTAGCTCAATTGGTTGATATTATTGTTGTCAAGACGTTGTTGGTAATCAAGTATGTTGTACAAGTCCATTGTTTGATTCCACGGGGTTAAGTGCACTCATTCTACAACCCCCACTTTACACTGGGTATCATCCTTGAAATGGTAGGAAGTACTGAAAAAATTCCCAAGGATTTATTTCCAAGGATTTTTTTTGTGTGTGTGTGTGTGTTTTTATTAGTTCCTGGTATTTATTTTTCTTATATATGTATATATATATATGTATTGTCGTTGCCATAACGATCGTTTTGGTATTATAGTTGTATTTAGCATTCTCATAATAATAAAGATGCTCATGTTTCTCTCTCATTTTGTGTGTAACTAATGTGTCTGCAAGGTGTTTTGGCAAATTATAAAGGGTTTTTAGCAAAATTAAGGTCCTAAATCTTTTTGTTTTAGTAAAACCCTAGGTTTTTTTAAGCGAGATCTTACAGTGGTATCAGAGCATGATCTTCAACAACTGTGAGGGTTTGCTTCAGATTTTCGTTTAGTTCGTGGTGAAGAGGAGATCCATTCAGTCCAATTCCAATTTCCGGGTTGAGATTTTTTCTTCAAGAGGGTTTTTGAGATTATTTCATAGAAGTGACTCTTCCCACTTGGCACGAATTGGTAGAGGTAATCTCTCAAGGCGAAAACCCTCTTTTCTATGATTCGACTTGCCCATTGGAGCTTCAGTTCTAGTTTCATCTTCAACATTCTAGTGGAGAGGTTGTGGCATTGTTCCAGGGACACTATCCTTGATCGAGAGATTGAGTTTAGTGGACGATCATCTTCGAATCTTTGTTATATCTGGAAGAGATCTCTCGAGAGCGACTTGGACACCCATTCAAGCAAATATTCGAGCTATTTTGGGCATTATTTCAATGTTATAAGGGTCAAGTATTTTGTTGTAGATGGAGAGAAGCGAACCCATTAGAAAGTTCGTGGTTTTTTTTTTTCTTTATCCAAGTTGGGCGCTTCTCTATTTCCTTGGCGATTTGTATGGCTTATGGTTGAATTGTTGAAGTGGGGAATCGATATTTCCATTGTTGGTTCATAAATTCTCCTCGAGTGGTTCCATTCTCCCAAACTGGGCATATCTCTTGGCACAAAAATTGAGATAAATTGATGATACTTGAAGGCCGAGTGATATATCTTTTTAAATCTGAAGCTTCGATGAAGGAATCAAACCACCATTATGAGGAAGAAATCACATTATTTATAAGAGAAATCGTGCTACTATTTGCACTCACCTGTATGTTGAGTCCATGCCCTGTCTCTTTACATTGTTGTTGGACAGCACACCCGGGTCGAATTTCAGCAGAGGAAATCCGTCAATGTTGGGAAAGAGTGTTATGTTCAAGCTAGAGCAGGTTCAGTAGAAATTGAGGGTGAATACATTCCCGTTGGGAGTTGAAGTTGTTGTTGTATTTATTTTTACAACCATATTCTCAGGTTCTTATTTCTTTGTTTGGTAAATTTTCAATGGGCTTATTTACAGCGAACTCTAATCATCCCCATAACTAATATATACCTCGGAAATGAGTTTATTCCAGCGGTAATAAAAGATATCATAGTTATATTATCAAGTTGTTATCTTTGTTATCCGTTGTTGTTCCAAAAGGGTTTTCGACAATTGTATTGTGATGTAATCAAACTGTTTGACAAAGGTGCATTTGAAGAAATTTGGCATATTTACTGGTGGGGATACCTCAAGTTGGTCATTGAAGTATACATGTATAAAAATTGCACCTACAACATTTTGAACATAAACTGTTCGGATAAACACCTTAGAACATAACTCAGAAAATTGTTCGAAATTTCTAGGTTTTTCCAAACATGAACGCTAGTTAAATCTAGGAGGGTCGAGTTATGTCCAGGAACAAAAAAGATCTTTTGCACAAGAGTTATACAACCTCTTCACACCTGTAAACAACATAGGCACTCACTCATTCAACCACAAAGCATAGATTTGTGAGCATATCCTAGCCAATTCAGCTTGATACATCTACAACCATAACACTATATTCAGACCTGGGCTTATTTTGGGTATTAGCACTTTCATAAGCCACGATTTTGGAGATAATGTGTTGCATTCAGTTAGCAACTTCCCGATGTATTTTTATGATGATTCCTTGTTGTCATAATAAGTAAATGATTCATAAATGTAAACTACAGTAATTGATCTCCTAATTGTTGACAAGATCTCTCTCTTACAAAGACTATCATAAAACAACAAATAACCAATCATAGCAACCAACAAGGGGCTATAAGGAGGATTTAACCCATAAAAATTGACATCATCATAGAAGTTGGCATAACCAAAGAACAACTTATGTGGAGGATCATGAACAAACATCCTAAGTGTTGGATGAAACATCTCAAAGAGAAAACAAGAATATTTCCAAACATATATAGTTGGGAATTTCCATTGGTTCATGGATACTGATAGACGATAGATCTCCAGAAAGATGAAAACACCTAAAGAAATTAGGGCATAACTTTGGCAACTCATGCAAGAGTATCAAAAAAATTTAACAACCTTGTTAGAACATCCGAAGTGGTTTAGGGAGGTGGTAAAATGATCCAAAATCGTTGATGAAGCAGAAACATCACATCAGGACGACAACTTGGGAAAGCCTAAGGTTGATTGTTTGGAGCATGTAGTTGTCCAAGATAGGGATGTGTATATGGAAGATGACTGAGTGATACACATTGATGAGATCTTTGACACTAGTGTGTTGATGGAGATTGTCACTAGTACCGAGGAGGAGGGGGGAGCATTTGGTCCCATCGATGATGACTACGAGGGGGATGACATAACAACATCTAGTGCAACATTGGCATTGGTCGGTGGAGCCTAAAACACTAGCACCAATGATGGTCAGGATAGCATATGTGTTGGGATTGCTGGTGAGGATGGAGTCGAGCTAGAACCTATGTACGAGGAGGAGCCATATCCAGTCCCTGGTTATGATTCCTACTATGAGGATGGGGGGAGCACTCTTACAGATGACAACTTAGGCCAGTTGGACGTGGTAGGGCATAAGCCTTTAGCACTGTACGATTTGGAAGATCGCCTCTTGGTGACTGAGGATCAGGTTACACAGGTGTTGACTAGAACCGATGGAGCCCGTAGGTTCATTGAGGAGCTTGTGTGGAGAGCCCAGATGGAGGAGCGACACACTAAGATAGTACATGGAGTCATTAGTGCCCGGTTGCACATCATCATGGAGGCACTAGGACAACTGAAGTAATATTACTAGCAGTTGTTTATGGACAGGGACCTTGCTCTCAAGTTTGCGGAGGACAAGGACAGAGAGGTTAAGGAGCTACATTATCAATTGAGCATGGCACGCTCTTCACCACCTATAGTAGGGAATCCATCATCTTTGGCAGCAGTGACATGGGAGGGTGTGTGTGCCACGCATACTGAGAGGGAGGAGCATTCTGAGTTGCAAGTACTCAAGGAGAGTTTGGATTTTGATCTAAGTTGGCGTTGAATGGATCAGGGGGCCTTTCTTTTGGAGAGCTCATTAGAGGTTTCGAGCTTTGTTACAAAGGAGATAGCTAAGAACATTCCTTGTGGACTGGCCCGCAAGGAGATATACCCATACTTGGATTGGGTGGACAGATACATGACATATATGGACACACTCTGGGATACAGGTTCATTCATTATCAACAGAGTGTTGGGTCTAGTAACACATACAAGGTACAAGTTGGTGCAAGAGGACACGGTGGTGTGCAACAATATACAAGAGTCCTCGTTGACACATGGTGGTGTACGGTGGAGCTTCGGGGCGTTTCCTCCAAGGAGACCTCCTGACAAAGTCCTTCATTTTATCAATTGGATGGATAGAGGACAATGACGGACGTTGATATGCCTTGGTTGTGCAAGGTCCATGATAGGGAGTTCTAGGAGTGGAGAGTGCAGTCGGAGTGTGATGAGCAGATGATTATGATCACAACAGTGTAGTGTCAGCAGGGTGGCATATATTTGAGATTGGTATGGGACCGTGGGATTGAAATTGTTAACAGCTTGAAAATCGACACCGATGGGATTGTTGGTTTATGTAGGTTTGGTTGTTGGGAGGAATGGTTCTCCAAGGAGTTGATCAAGTTCAGAAAGTTTGGTTGCTCAGGAACAGTCAAGAAGGATCTTGTGATAGCACCTTGCAGGTTCGTGCTACGAGTGAAGGATACACATTTTCCAGGAAGGATTGGGACCCAGGTATCACTTTGAGACATGCTAAGTCAATGGAGCATCAGATTGTGATAGCATTACTTGAGGACAAGCAATTTTGGGGCAGGAGGGTTTGTAATGTCCCATTTTTGGCGAGCTTAGAAAAATTAGATATTTAATTAATTATTTTATTATGTTGTCTAAAGTCAAATTGGGAAACTGATATTTAATTAATTATTATTTAATTTTTAAGTGACTTAATCAAAATATCATTATAAAGTCACTTTATTAGATAAAGTGATCCAGGTGGATATTGGTGGCCACCCACCTATTCCAAGTGACTCTTGTTGTCCGTTTTTAGTTCAACACGTTCTTTTGTACTTCTTTGTAATTGTGGGTTCTACACTTCTGGGGTTATCTGAAGCCGTACACATCTTCCAAGTGGATACTAGTGGCCTCTCACCTTATCCAACTGGCTTATTTTGTATGTTTTCATGTCATCACATCTTGTTGTACTTCTAGGGCCGTTTTGGAGCCCTAAACAATGTCTTTTTGGCTCGCCACATTCAAATTGTAGACAAAGTCAGAGTTTGATGGCGTAATGTGTAGTTCTCTAAAAGACCTTTCCAACAGGCTATCACGCACCTAAAACAGAGGTTGTATGCAAAATTTACGACCCTGGGAAGTTGAGGTACCAACTTACCCATAGGGGCCCACATGACTTTTGGTGTTTCACCTTCTAGGGTTAGGTTTTTTTATGTCTAGGGTTTTGGCATTCATGAGTAATATAAAAAAGGCCTCTTGAGCCTCATTGTAATCATTCTGCTCAGATAGATGCACATAGCAGCCACATCTCTTCTTAAACATAGCTACCACCATTCGTCCAAGTGTTTCAGTTCTGTAGTTTTATAGTTTCAGCCTATTTCATTATTCAATAAAAGATATTGTTCATTGGATATATGTGTTGTTCTTCATATCTTTGTGTTTATTGTATTCACTCTGTTAATTAGTTCGTTTCACTCCTAAATCCGGATGAGTGGTATCATAGTGGTCTGCTCTTCATTTATTTTTCTTCGTGCATGTCCCCGACAAGATCTGGGTATAAGAAGTTGGGACTCGAACCAATCAAGCCATTGCAAGATTGGTCGCGTCGAGTCTGACAACAACCCATGAGATATGAAAAGAAAGATGATGGAGCAAGAGATCCTTTTAAAATTTTGCTCGAGGAAGCCCTTGTGCGACAAAGGAACGAAACAATGGACAACTTTGCGCAAATCCTTAGGTGACTGCCCATGGGAGAAGCATCTTCATCAACCGGCCATGCAACCCCCTTCAAGGTATAGGTAAATTTTGATATTCCATTATTTGAAGGACTGATAGATGGAGATGTTGTAGATAAATGGTTGAATCTGCTCGAAGGGTATTTTTTGGTCCACAATTTTTCTGATAGAGAGAATGTTACTTTTTCACTCCTCAAGATTGTCCCCATGTTAAGGATTGGTGGGACACTTACACTGAGCAAAGGTCCATAGAGGAATCTGCAATATTTGTGGTTTCCCCCACATGGGATTCCTTCCGGGATTCCATTAAAGAAAATTACTACCTTGTTGGAAGCTACGAGGACCAGTACACCATATGGACCACCCTGCATCAAGAAAGGGACCAGACAGTACCAGATTTATCCAATATTTTCCACACTCTATGCACCAAATTGGGTATCAAATATTTTGAGCGACATCTGGTGCTCAAATACCACAGATGTTTTCATAGATACATGCAAACATAAATGGAGTTTCTAGACATCATCTCATAGGGTACGACTTATAGATATGCTACTAAGATCGACCAGAAATTTAAGCAGAAGAGGCGAAAGTTTGGATTTGCAAACTCCTCACAGCCAAAGCATGGCAAAGGCGGCCCCAACCCACACAACAAGGGACAGAGAAGATATGGCCACTCTTAGGACAACCAGTCCAAGCTGCAGCATAAGAAGGGCAATGAGAAGATGAAGAAGGACACAGGAAAATGGTGTGAGTACCATAAAATCCCTTGGCACAACATTGAAGAATGTCACTCCAAGCAGTCACTCGTGGTCGAGCTGAAAGCTTCCGAGTCAGAGGCCAATTCTGATTCCAAATCAAATCTTGAAGGAGGGAAGCAAATCATCGATGTTGAACCCAGTGCCATTGTCGCCACCGCTAAAGTCCGGCCAAGCAAACTAGAAGAACCAAAGGAAGGAAAACGCCTCTTTCACTCACAGATGTGGGTTAAGGGGGCTCCGCTTCATTTCATTGTCAATAACGCCAGTCAGAAGAACATGATTTCAGCAGAGGTCGTCAAGCAGTTGCACCTACCAACGACACCGCACCCACAACCCTACACCATCGGTTGGCTTCGTCAAGAAAGAGATATTTGGGTCAGCCAAGAATATTTTCTACCCTGCGACATCAAGCCTTTCAAAGACGAGGTATTGTGTGATATTGCTCCCCTCGAAGTTTGTGATGTTCTTTTAGGACAACCATATTTGTGGAAGCGCATGTTGTGTATGAGTCTAGACCCCACAGTGTTAATATTACTTTGGGTAGATAATTGTACAGGATACCAAAGGTAGTACTGCCTACCGCCATTTCTTTAATCCCCGTTAAGCAATACAGTAAGGTCATTTCACAGACCGAGAAGTTTGTCTTTTTTGTGTTCGTCTTTTTTGTGATCTGTGCTCACAATAAGAAGAAGGTTGCCACCACATATGTGGCCTCTACACAGAGCCTTTCTTTGAATAAAAAACAAGTGGACATGATCATGGAAGAATATAAAGACATCTTCTCCTCACCCATCAGGGTATCGATGCATTGCCAAGTCAAACATCCAATTGATATGACTTCAGGTGCACCTCTACCTAATGGACTAGTCTATCGTCGCTCGCTGATGCAAAATGACAAAATCATGCGTCAAATCCAAGAGCTTCTTCAAAAGGGGCACATAAAACCATAAGCCTGATTGTACTGGTGCAGAAGAAGCAGGGGACTTGGCGACTCTGCATTGATTACAGAGCCTTAAACAAAATCAGAGTTAGGAACCGATACCCAATTCCCAAGATTGATGACCTTCTTGACCAATTCAAGGGGGAAAAGTTCTTTAACAATATTGACCTAAAGTCTCGCTACCACCAAGTTCCCATCGAACCGACTGATGTATGGAAGACATCCTTTAAATCTAAGGAAGGTCTCTTGGAATGGCTGGTCATGCCCTTTGGCTTAACAAATGCACCAACAACTTTCATGAGGCTGATGGATGATGTATTGAGACCCTTCACCAACTCTTTTTTGGTGGTATATTAGGATGACATCCTCATATTTTGGAGAATGTGGGAGGAGCACATGCGGCATATTCGACAGGTTTTGAGCACTTTGTGGTAGCACAAGCTATATGCCAACTTGGAAAAATGTTCTTTTGGCATGAACATGGTCCAACACTTGAGCTACATCATCGATGAGCATGGGGTACATGTTGATCCAACTAAGATCCAAGTCATCCATGACTGGCTAGCCCCGACCACACTAACTAAGCTTCAGAGCTTCTTGATACTGGCTAACTTCTACCGATGGTTCGTGTTGGGACTCTCCCATATTGCATCGGCCCTCAGCCAGGTGACCAAGGGCAATGGCAGGGCAAAGTTCGTGTGGGGGAAGGAACAACAATGAGCATTCGATGATCTAAAGCATCGCTTGTGCTCAACTCCAATACTCTCCTTGCCTGATCTGCAACAATCGTTCGAGATTGAGACTAATGCATCTGACTATGTTGTAGGCGCAATTATCACTCAACATGGTCATCCGGTGGCATACCATAGTGAGACACTCTCAAATATTGTCTGAAAATACCCCACCTATGACAAAGAGACATATTCCATATTCCATCGTCAATGGAAACATTGCTTTCTGAGAAAGGAGACGATCATCCACACTGATCACAAGTCTCTGCAGTTCATACAGACACAGGGGAAATTGCAGAACGACCGCCATCATAAGTGGTCCACCTAACTGCAAAAATTCCATCTCAACATCAAGTATAAGACAAGGATCTCAAATCGTGTCGTTGACTGCCTCAGTCGACCTCCCGTGGCTGCCCTCACCACTGTGCTCCATTCCGATGGACATGAGGCGTTTTATTGCCCCCAACTTTACCAACAAGATCTGGATTTCGCCACCACCTATCAACTCTTGGGTACATGCACGACTATCACCGATTTTCACATTCAAGGCGGACTATTATGCCATATGGGCCATCTCTGTGTTCCTACAAGCGAGCGTGCAAAATTGATTTAGGAAGCCCACTACAGTCGGATGGCAGGACATTTTGGCGTGGAGAAAACTCTGGTCGTTCTTCAAAAACATTTTTATTGGCCAAAACTACGACTGGACGTCAACAAGTATATTAGATCTTGCACTATTTGTGCCATTGCCAAGCCATCCATCAAGAAGAAAGGCTCATACACCCCTCTTGCTACTCCCGAGAAGCCTTGTAAATCCATCTCAATGGATTACATGTCTGGCCTTTCGTCCACCAAGCAAGGCAATGACTGTGTATTTGTGTTTGTTGATCGATTTTCGAAGATGGCAATCCTCACAGCCTGCAAGAAGAATATCACAATGGAAGATACTTCTAAGCTCTTCTTTGAACGAGTGTGGGTCCATTTTGGGATACCACAGATCATCATCCACGACTGGGACAACAGGTTCTTCAACACATTTTGGTCGAGTCTTTGGTTACCGTTGGACACCAATCTCACTAAATCCACTTCTTTCCACCCCCAAATAGACGACAAAAGAGAGGTCGTCAATCGGATGATTGTGCACATCCTACGCATTTACAAATCTAAGCATCCACGTACATGGGATGAGAGTCTCCCCTATGTTCAACACAATTACAATAGGGCTCTCCATAGCTCCACCGACCATAGCCCATTTCAGGTGGGGTTGGGATTCCAACCCTTGGGTCCCATTGATGTTGCACTACCTCTTACCACCACACAAACAAACTCTTCCCATGTTCAGTCTGAGACCGACAAAGCCACCAGATTCATTGAGAGGATTCAACACATTCGCCAACAGGTCCAGTAGATTTTGCAGAAATCCAATGCTAAGTACAAGCAAAGCCATGATCAACACAAGGTACCACACCAATTTCAAGTTGGAGACAAAGTCTGGTTACATTTGCAGAAGGAGCATATCACAAGGCCCCATCAGAAGCTCTTCCCACTTCGTTATGGGCCTTACACTATCACCAAGGTTGTGGGTAGAAATGCTTTTGAGCTCAATACTCCACCCTTCCTTGGCCTGCACCCAGTGTTCAATGTGGACCTCCTTCGGCCATATTTCCACCATTATTGGACACCTCAAAGATCGCACAACAACCAACACCAACAGAGCTCAACCCTGACTGCATGGTCAAGGGCACTCGCCAGCAAAGGATCCAACTTTATCGGGTTGTCAAGGCAGGGCAACTCCTCCACCAAGGTAAGTGGCTCACCCAGGGCCAAATCCAACAGAATTTTCCTCACCTGATGGGGGAACTCTACGCAATGGAGACCATTGCTTCCTAAGGGGGAAGGATTGATCTAGGTGGATATTGGTGGCCACCCACCTATTCCAGCTGGCTCATGTTGTCTGTTTTTAGTTCAACACGTTCTTATGTACTTCTTTGTAATTGTGGGTTCTACACTTCTAAGGTTGTATGAAGACCTATACATCTTCCAGGTGGATATTTATGGCCTCTCACCTAATCCAAATAGCTTATTTTTTATCTTTTCATGTCAGCACATCTTGTTGTACTTCCAGGGCCATTTTGGATCCCTAAAAAGTGTTTTTTTGGCTCGTTGTAATCAAATTGTAGACATAGTTAGAGTTTGATGGTGTAACGTGTAGTTCTCTGAAATATCTTTCCAACGAGCTATCACGCGCTTAAAACGAAGGTCGTATGCAAAAGTTACGACCCCGAGAAGTTGAGGTACCAACTTACCCATAGGGGCCCACATGACTTTTGGTGTTTCACCTTCTAGGGTTAGGTTTTTGGATGTCTAGGGTTTTGGCATTCATGAGTAATATCAAAAGGCCTCTAGAGCCTCATTGTAATCATTCTTCTCAGACGGATGCGTGTAGCAGCCACATCTCTTTTTAGAGATAACTACCACCATTTGAGCAAGTGTTTCAGTTCTGCAGTTTTATAGTTTCAGCCTATTTCATTTATTCAATAGAAGATATTTTTCACTGGATATATGTGTTGTTCTTCATATCTTTGTGTTTTTTATATTTAGTCTGTTAATCAGTTCGTTCCGCTCCTAAATCTGGATCATAAAGTGCTATTCTAAAAGCTTCGAGAAGGGTGAGTTGGATCTCTCTAGAAGAATCCATGGGGCCTTTAAAAGGAGAGGAGAGCAAGTCATTTGGAAATCAAAATTTGGGATTATTTCTTGTGTAGTGATCGGTGAGCCAATGTTTTCGTTAGGGTTTTAGAAAAACCCTTTCATTATAGTTTGGCTTCGGTGGCGAGACCATCCACCCTACTTGGACAAGAAGGAAGATCCAACCAGAGTCTTAAATGGAGCTTCAGGGGTAGATCTATCTTCATCATGGCATTGTTCAGATTTTGATTTATTATCATTGGTGTGTTGTCGCTGCCATAACAACCATTTTGGTATTATGGTTTTATTCAACATTCTAATAATAATAAAGATGCCCATGTTTCTCTCTCATTTTATGTGTATCTAATGTGTATGCAAGGTGTTTTAGCAAATTATAAGGGTTTTTAGCAAAATTAATGCCCTGAATATTTTTTTTAGTAAAACCCTAGTTTTTATTTAAGCGGGATCTTACAAGAGATTTTGGGAAATAGTTATAGAGATGGTTGAACCAAATATCTAAAATGGAAATTTTGTTATGTTCACCTCATGTTATATAAAGAGACCTTGTGAGTTATATTGAGTGACTTATATTGGATACGATATATGCATGATAAATAATAGACAAAATTAATACAATGTGATGTTCAAAGTATATTTGTGTTTCTATAGACAAAAATGGTGTGTGAATTTATTTTGGCTACTCTCATATACCGAACTTTTGGTATGAGAGCCATGTTGTCAAAATCATTTTTGGACAATGTATGGAGATCATTGGAGAAGCCCATTAAGGATCAACAAGTTTCCAAGTGCATTGACTATCGTGTGTAAATCTGCGACTTGTTCTAATTGAAATCTAATTAAAGTTGCTCCTTGTTTCTAATTGAAGCCACTGAGTACTAGAAGATTAAGAAGTAGCCAAATCTCACTTAAAATTCTTGGAGAGAATCAGATTCATCATATTTGAATTTGCTCCAAGGATCATAGAGATCATAGCACAAGATTGTTGTTTTTTTAACTAACACTACTACACATGGTGAAAATTAATCTTTGCATTGGAATCATACAAAACAACAAGGTTATGATCATGTGGCAGATCTGTGTGAATTTGAATGGTTGTCATCATCATATTGAAGATTTGGATCTAAAGGAATGTTATAAACAATCACAACATCGAGTAAATCCTTCAACGATTGCAAATAAAGAATAACATAATATCTTCCTAAGCAAAGAAGACTCACTAAATCACTCAAGAATAATGCTCTATATGATAATGATACAACATGGATTTAAGAATAATACTCTATATGATAATGATAAAGCATGGATACAGGGTTATCATGTCGCCCTTATTTCAAAATAGTTTTCTTCATTGTCCAATCTAAATTTGGTCAAAAATTCTAGTTTAATACAAAACTACAATTTTTTGCAAACTACGATCTTGGAATAATTCGATACTCTTAATCTACGTAAATGCTCAAAATTGCAATTTAAGCAATGCAAATTGGCATTTCAACAATTCTTCATCCATGGATATGGGACAATTTGAGTGTCTCATATCAAACATCGAAGGACAATGTCATAAGTACTTATTCACCTTGAGATCACAAGCAATCTAACAAATTGATTGTTGGAGTAGTGTGAGACTCGAGAAGATCATACAATTATCACAAAAGACATACAGAGGCAACACAAGAAGAGGAGTATACTTTTAATTTATTATCCCACATTGAAAAAATGAGTTGTTGTTTCTACCTTCATTTTTCAAATTGTTGGTAACACAAAATAGTTTTGGACATATTTGTTTTGTGGAGAATTGAATGTTAATAGTATATCTTCTTAAAGACATTGTGTAGGGAAGTATCAAGTATTTAAGAAGAGGAGAAAGGCAAAAGTTTAATTGAAGAGAGAGGATGGATATTAAAACCATATCTTGCTAGAGCAACTACAAAAGAAGTGAATATTAATGGTATATCTTCTTAGAGACATTGTGTAGAGAAGTGTTGAGTATTGTATGCAAGTTGTAATTGCACAAAATTGTCAAATGGGTTTAGCTCAGGTGGTTGGGAGGACTGATTGCTATTCTCCCCACCCAGGTTCAACTCCTAAGAGTGACATGTTGAGCTCTTAACGAGTATATTCTTGTAATGGCTTTGAGCACTGTTGTTGGCCAACCTCGTGCTTTGAAGATTATATGGTTTACCCTGGGTACCATCCTCGAAATGAGGGGAAGTACTGAGGGTTTTCCCTTGGCTTGTAACCTAGAAAAAAATGTAATTGCACAAATTTTGTATTATACTCATTTAAAGGAAGACTCTTCTCGTCGATGAAAAACAACTTGGTTATAATCTTCTTTTGATAAAACATATTATTTTTAGGTAGTGGAATACTTTGGGTGCAAGATCAGTGGTACCCGACACCCTTGAAGTTGTTGAGTTGTTGAAGAGAGTCTATTGTACGAGCGAATGTGGAGCAATTGGCATTTTATAATGGGTAAAGGAAGAAAAAATATACAAAATCTAATCATGAAATTGAACTGCTTCAACGAGATCTTGAAGATTCTCTCCAAGAGATAGATAGGTTATGGAGATAAAATAATTCAATAATGGGCAAAGTCGCAAGACTTAGAGCACGTGATATGGAGGTCTATTAAAAATTTGTGGGTTTTATTGCACAACGAATAAGTGAACTAGAAGAAAGGTTGGAATCATTGGATCAATGAGTGATACAGATAGTAATAATGAGAGAACACATGGCATTTTTACGTTTTTTCTTCATTTTTTATATAAAAGGTACTAGGTACTTATAACCAAGTTTATTGATTATGTAATTATTTCCAAATATTGAAATACGTGAAGGCATCAATAAGACTTGGAATATATCAACCAATCATAAATGAGAAAAACAAATATTTTTATTATATCAAAAAATATATATTTGTTTTATTAAGTTAAACATTACATTACACACATAAATTTAAAATACAAGGCAAATTAATGTCAAATCAATAGCAAACTCATTGTTATATTCCCTTGGCACAGACTAATAATAACTATAGGCCAAAAAATATCTACAAAATATGACAGCAAATTCATCCTTGATGTTAATACCAAAAAGAGAGATGTTATCACATCAACTTGAAAACTTGTTTAGGTAACAACAATTTCTATGTGCAAGATCTTATCTTTAAACTGAGAAAGAGATTTACCAATATCAACGTTGGTGGATCATACTAAATGTAGAAAATTATGTACCTTTTGCCCAATCTATCATTTAAAAAAAAAAAAAAATTGGACTTGTTCTATTAATGTTTATTTTCTCAAAATCGTTACATTTAAATACGACTGAGAAAGGTGACCAATGAACATGTATTTCCTCTTAGGAGGTCACAGGTTAAAATCCAGAGGGGGGTAGGGTATGTACACCTCTGTAGACTTTAGAAGCCAAATTGTTGCACGGAGGGGGTCCCTTGTCCCATAAACAAGGGGTCTCATACACCAATTTGGTGTCTAGCTTGGTCGTGAACTTAAAATTAGATTATTGTTATTATTATATTTAGATGTCAGTAATTTACACGTACAAGATCCTATCTTTAAACTTGAAAAAGATTGATCAATGTTAACTTTGGTCAATCATACTCAATGTAGAAAGTTATCCACTGGATGGGGTGTCACCTCGATCACTAGCTCACGTGGCAAGCACGGAGGTGTCGACACCCAGCTTAAGACCACAAGTGGTCGCTTCACTTGCCCTGGTCACTGATATGGAAGTCCCTTCACTAGTTAGATGGATCATCGTGGTTTATCACGAGATTATACTCCCAACGACTTGAAGTTTTAAGAACATCAATGGAGGGGATCGAGGGGAAGATTTCCATGAAAGTCGAGATATCCCACATGACACAACTGATGAGAGGTTTGTACTCCTACAACGACGTAGTGTTAATGTTGATTATGGCGAGTTTAGGTGGTCAAGTGA
>ML779738.1:80349-92299 GCA_009831015.1 Picea engelmannii | reverse complement strand
AAACATTTGCTTACATACGCTATATATATTATACTGTTTAATATTATTTTAATATAAAAAAATTCAATACCTTTGCTATATAATTTTAAATTTCCCACAATACAAATTATTTAATATTCACATTTGTGGAATATGAAACATTTTCATTAGACTCACTCCCACCATTTCGACCCTTTCTAGATCAGCTTATGTGTCACTTAAAAAATCGAGATGATGTGTTTGCATTCACGACCGACCCTTGATAATGTTGGATATAATATTCAAATTTTGATATAGCATATAGTTTGTCTTTTTTCTTTTTATGAAATATGTTGGAGTTGCTCTCCGTACGTAGAATGGCAATTTATATTCTACCACTATAATTATAATAAAATAATGTCAAATGTATTTTTTTCTCTATCATTTGTATGCTATGTTATATAACATAATGTATTTTTGTCTCTATCATTTGTATGTAATGTTATATTATAACAAGTGTCATTTTTTATTTTTTATTTTTTTTAATAGGAAAATTTCTCAATTATATATATTTATATAATTTGTGTTTTTTATAAGAGTATTACAGTCTCGCAATGTTATTAGAAAATTGCACTTTTACTAGTGTCTGTCTTTCGTTCAACATGGGATGAAAGTAAAGTTCAAAAGGAGGAGAAAGTGCAAAGAAATTCATGCCGCTGCTGCAAAATGTCAATAGAAGTTGCAAAGAATGAGGAGGAAGAGGATGAGTAGAATGAGCCTACTGATCAGTTATTTGCCCAACTTTACATCTAGAAAGCCTATTATGGATGTTGAATAAACTAATCTTAGAGCAGGGATAGAAAGAGGGGAGGGCCCTCATGTCCTTTTATCCATAGATTGTATGAAATGACTGCGGCTGGTTTTAAGAACGTTGCCTTTGATAGTTGATCAATAGAGTTGTTGTACTCACGATGAATATGTGTATAACCGAGTTTATTGAAAGTGGACTGTAGTTGTCTAATTCTATCTTTCCAGGCTAAAAGTGAGACTACTTGTAGTTCTCCCCTCCTACTCAACCACTCAATGACGATTCTGGAGTCTCCAAGAACCTGAAGGGTATCTAAATGGAGTTTAGAGGCCAGAAATAATGTGGCCTAGGCACCCAAAAGTTCTACCCTGGTGTTGGTGCCCGGGCCACAATTGAAGGTCCACTTATAATAAGTACTTTGTGAGATTTTGATTTGACCTCCAGCGCCACTCTGAAATCCATTTGTTGATGATGCGCCATCGAACCAACCTGCAATAGTATCTTCAAGCTCATGTATCTACTTTGATCTATGATGTGTTGTTTTGTTATCATGTGTGTTCAACCAGGCATAATAATGACCAATAGCTTTAGAGGCTGCTGCAAATGTTGATGGAGTCGTGTTTTCAAAAATCAAAGAGTTTCTTGCTAGCCAGACAGTCTAGCAAATTAAAGGGGGCAGGTGTATATGTGTGCGCTCTTTTTGTGTCCACGAAATGAGGCAATAGTCAATCTTTGTCCCTTCCCAGGTGGTGTCAAGTTTAAGGACGAGATCAACTTTTTTGCCAGACCTGCTTAGTGAATTGGCATTTGAGGAAGAGGTGATCAACTGATTCAGAATCAAGATGACAGAGGCAACAAATGTTTGGGCTAGACCAGCATTTTCTCAATAAATTATCCCAAGTATTTAATTTGTTTTTTGTCAACATCCAAAAGAAAATCTTAATCTTTTGAGGGATACGCCAGGCCCATAATCTGTTCTTCTATCCACTGATGTTATTAGGCCAATTTGTATTGGCAATTGCAACATAAATGTTTTTTGCAGTAATTTGGACTCATTTATCGCCCCCCAACCAGTGTGGCGTATCTGGTGAGTTCGTGAGGTGAATGCCTAGCTGAGTGAGGGCCAAACATAATTTCTTCCATTCGCACGTTAAATATGGATTGAGACCAAGGGTATTGTTGTTGATCCAAGAGTCTGGGAGGGTGTCCGGTCTGGAGGTGGCTCTGATTTCAAATAAAAAACAAATGTTTTTTGAGTGGAGAGTAGATAACAAATGCGCAAATAAAGAAGATGATCCATCCATGCCCAGAATGTTATCTTGCCCGAGAATGATGGTATGTCCAGAGCCAGGACGCCAGTAGAGATGAGAGGTGATCAGGTGTTTGACTTTAGATAAATATCTCCAGAAATGTGAGGTCGCACTGGGGTTGTTCGTCTCTGCAGACAACCAATTTTTAACTCTGTATTGGTTAATATATTTATCCAAAATTACTGAGTGCCAGATACCTGGTCTGGTAGTGCACGCCAAAGAGATGTGGCCGCTAGAGCTTGACTAAATAAGAGAGGATTCTGAATCCCCCAACCTCCCTTTCCTTTCTGTTTAGCCAATGTGTGCCAGTTACATAGATGTTGTCGAGTGTGGTCAGAATAGCCAGACCATAGAAAGTTGAACATCATCTTGCGAAGTTTAGTGAGGATTGAGGTGGGGATGGTAGCCAGGGCCATCCAATACACTGCCTGACCTTCAAGAACAACATTTAACAAAGTGAAACGTCCTCCAATTGATATAGTTTGTCTTTTTTCTTTTTATGAAATATGTTGGAGTTGCTCTCCGTACATAGAATTGCAATTTATATTCTACCACTATAATTATAATAACATAATGTCAAATGTATTTTTGTCTCTATCATTTGTATGCTATGTTATAATTATAATAACATAATGTATTTTTGTCTGTATCATTTGTATGTAATGTTATATTATAACAAGTGCCATTTTTTTTTCTAATAGGAAAATTTCCCAATTATATATATTTATATAATTTGTGCTCTTTACAAGAGTATTACAGTCTTGCAATGTTATTAGAAAATTGCACTTTCACCAGTGTCTGTCTTTTGTTCAACATGGGATGAAAGTCAAGTTCAAAAAGAGGAGAAAGTGCAGAGAAATTCATGTCGCTGCTGCAAAATGTCAATAGAAGTTGCAAAGAATGAGGATGAAGAGGATGAGTAGAATGAGCCCACTGATCAATTATTTGCCCAACTTTACATCTAGAAAGCCTGCTATGGATGTTGAATAGACTAATCTTAGAGCAGGGATAGAAAGAGGAGAGGGCCCTCATGTCCTTTTATCCATAGATTATATGAAATGACTCCGGCTGGTTTTAAGAGCGTTGCCTTTGATAGTTGATCAACAGAGTTGTTGTAGTCACGATGAATATGTGTATAACCGAGTTTATTGAAAGTGGACTGTAGTTGTATAATTCTATCTTTACAGGCTAAAAGTGAGACTACTTGTAGTTCTACCCTCTTGCTCAGCCACTCAATGACAATTTTGGAGTCTCCAAGAACCTAAAGGGTATCTAAATGGAGTTTAGAGGCCATAAATAATGTGGCCCAGGCACCCAAAAGTTCTGCCCTGGTGTTGGTGCCCGAGCCACAGTTGAAGGTCCACTTATAATAAGTACTTTGTGAGATTTTGATTTGACCTCCAACTCCACTCTGAAATCCATTTGTTGATGATGTGCCATCGAACCAACCTGTGATAGTATCTTCAAGCTCATGTATCTGCTTTGATCTGTGATGTGTTGTCTTGTTATCCAACCAGGCATAATAATGACCAATAGCTTTAGAGGCTGCTGCAAATGTCGATGGAGTCGTGTTTCCAAAAATCGAAGAGTTTCTTACTAGCCAGACAGTCCAGCAAATTAAAGGGGGGAGATGTATATGTGTGCGCTCTTTTTGTGTCCATGAAATGAGGCAATCCTCAATCTTTGTCCCTTCCCAGGTGGTGTCAAGTTTAAGCACCAGAGCAATTTTCTGCCAGACCTGCTTGGTGAATTGGCATTTGAGGAAGAGGTGATCAACTGATTTAGAATCAAGATGACAGAGGCGGCAAATGTTTGGGCCAGACCAACCCTTTCTCAATAAATTATCCCAAGTATTTAATTTTTTTTTGTCAACAGCTAGAAGAAAATCTTAATCTTTTGAGGGATACGCTAGGCACAAAATCTGTTCTTCCATCCACTGATGTTATTGGGCCAATTTGTATTGGCAATTGTAGCATAAATGTTTTTTGCAGTAATTTGGCCTCATTTATCACCCCCCGACCAATGTGGCGTATCTGGTGAGTTCATGAGGTGAATGGCCAGCTGAGTGAGGGCCGAACAGAATTTCTTCCATTCGCATGTTAAATCTGGATTGAGACCAAGGGTATTGCTGCTGATCTAAGAGTCTGGGAGGGCGTTCGGTCTAGAGGTGGCTCTGATTTGGAATAAAAACCAAATTTTTTTGACTGGAGAGTAGATAACAAATGAGCAAATAAAGAAGATGATTCGTCCATGCCCAGGATGTTATCTTGCCCGAGAATGATGGTATGTCTGGAGCCAGGATGCTAGTAGAGATGAGAGGTGATCAGGTGTTTGAGTTTGGATAAATATCTCCATAAATGTGAGGTCGCGCTGGGGTTGTTCGTCTCTGCAGACAGCCAATTTTTAACTCTGTATTGGTTAAGATATTTATCCAAAATTACTGAGTGCCAGATACCTGGTCTGGTCAGTGCATGCCAAAGAGATGTGGCTGCTAGAGATTGACTAAATAGGAGAGGATTCTGAATCCCCCATCCTCCCTTTCCTTTCGGTTTAGCCAATGTGTGCCAGTGACAGAGATGTTGTCGAGTGTGGTTAGAACAACCAGACCATAGAAAGTTGAACATCATCTTGCGAAGTTTAGTGAGGATTGAGGCGGGGATGGTAGCCAGGTCCATCCAATACACTGCCTGACCTTCAAGAACAACTTTTAACAAAGTGAAACGTCCTCCAATTGATATAGTTTGTCTTTTTTCTTTTTATGAAATATGTTGGAGTTGCTCTCCGTACGTAGAATTCCAATTTATATTCTACCACTATAATTATAATAACATAATGTCAAATGTATTTTTGTCTCTATCATTTGTATGTAATGTTATATTATAACAAGTGCCATTTTTTTTTCCAATAGGAAAATTTCCCAATTATATATATTTATATAATTTGTGCTCTTTACAAGAGTATTACAGTCTCGCAATGTTATTAGAAAATTGCCCTTTCACCAGTGTCTGTCTTTTGTTCAACATGGGATGAAAGTCAAGTTCAAAAGGAGGAGAAAGTGCAGAGAAATTCATGCCACTGCTACAAAATGTCAACAAAAGTTGCAAAGAATGAGGAGGAAGAGGATGAGTAGAATGAGCCTACTAATCAGTTATTTTCCCAACTTTACATCTATAAAGCCTACTATGGATGTTGAATAGACTAATCTTAGAGTGGGGATAGAAAGAGGGGAGGGCCCTCGTGTCCTTTTATCCATAGATTATATGAAATGACTCCGGCTGGTTGTAAGAGCGTTGCCTTTGATAGTTGATCAACAGAGTTGTTGTACTCACGATGAATATTTGTATAACCGAGTTTATTGAAAGTGGACTGTAGTTGTATAATTCTATCTTCGCAGAACAAAAGTGAGACTACTTGTAGTTCTCCCCTCCTGCTCAGCCACTCAATTATGATTCTAGAGTCTACAAGAACCTGAAGGGTATCTAAATGCAGTTTAGAGGCTAGAAATAATCTGGCCCAGGCACCCAAAAGTTTTGCCCTGGTGTTGGTGCCCGGGCCACAGTTGAAGGTCCACTTATAATAAGTACTTTGTGAGATTTTCATTTGACCTCCAGCTCCACTCTAAAATCCAGTTGTTGAAGATGTACCATCGAACCAACCTGTGATAGTATCTTCAAGCTCGTGTATCTACTTTGATCTGTAATGTGTTGTCATGTTATCATGTGTGTCCAACCAGGCATAATAATGACCAGTAGCTTTAGAGGCTGCTGCAAATGTCGATGGAGTCGTGTTTTCAAAAATCGAAGAGTTTCTTACTAGCCAGACAGTCCAACAAATTAAAAGGGGGAGGTGTATATGTGTGCGCTCTTTTTGTGTCCAGGAAATGAGGCAATCCTCAATCTTTGTCCCTTCCCAGGTGGTGTCAAGTTTAAGGACCAGAGCAATTTTTCTGCTAGACCTGCTTGGTGAATTGGCATTTGAGGTGGCGTATCTGGTGAGTTCGTGAGGTGAATGCCCAGCTGAGTGAGGGCCAAACATAATTTCTTCCATTCGCACGTTATATCTGGATTGAGACCAAGGGTATTGCTACTAATCCAAGAGTCTAGGAGGGCGTCCGGTCTGGAGATGGCTCTGATTTGGAATAAAAACCAAATGTTTTTTGAGTGGAGAGTAGATAACAAATGTGTAAATAAAGAAGATGATCCGTCCATGCCCAGAATGTTATCTTTCCCGAGAATGTTTGTATGTCCGAAGCCAGGATGCCAGTAGAGATGAGAGGTGATCAGGTGTTTGACTTTGGATAAATATCTCTAAAAATGTGAGGTCGCGCTGGGGTTGTTCATCTCTATAGACAACCAATTTTTTAGGATTAAATCCAAGCATAAATATAACATTTGTTAGGATTAACAACTCCTTTAGAAACTGAGAAAAATTGGTCCAGAATGATCTTGAAACGCCTTTGCATGATGGTGGAGCCCCCCCAAGGAGCAAAATGTCATCAACAAACTAAGAGTGATTAATGCGCTTGACCCTCACAACAATTTTCAGGCCTGGAATGTTTCCTATATATATATATATATATATATATATATATATATATATATATATATCATCTATGTGTTAACCAAGGTTGTTTATTATATTTGATATGATTTATAGGTAGTAGAGTGCATTCACAGTAGTAAACTACATTCAGAACACTATCATTGTTAACTCTTAGCGCTGAATAAGAAAAGGGAAAACCAGATTCAACAATATAGATACTTTAATTACTGCTAAAGGTTAGTGTATTAATAATATTTTTTTTAGTCTGTGTGTACACACACACTCTCTAATTACCAATATAGTTCAGTAAATAGGTGTACCAATTATTGTAATATCAATATAGTTCATACTCTACTTACCAATCAATATATATCAATATAGTTGATACTCTATTTACCAATCAATATATATATATATGTGTGTGTGTGTGTGTGTGTGTGTAAGTTACAGGACAAAAAAGAAGGCAGAAGAGAGGAGAGAGTGGATCCAACATATCTAGTCATGACTAAAGCCAAAGGCTAGGAGGGTCTTCTCAATGTACTCCCAGTTGAGGCAATCAAAGGTTTTGAATAGGTCTAGTTTGAACAACATACCCGATTGTCTTGGTGGATTTTAGGGAATGAATGAACTCATGGGCAAGAATGATTCCATCCAGAACCTGCCTGCCCTCAACATAGCCTGTTTTCTCAGGAGAGATAAGCAAGGGAAGCATTTGTATATCATCAACATATAAATGTCTTTCTTTAAATAATAAAATATATTTGAAAGTTTTAAGTTTTGATTTTCTTCTCCTACTACTCCTACTATATCATGCTTTTCATCTCRTATCATGTCATGTTTATTCCTTGTTAAACTCCACACCAAGTACATAAACTATTGTTGTTCAAATAGTTACAACCATAAATCAACAAATATATTGATATTTKAATGAATATGTTTTTTCCTCTACTCGCATATGTATTTTTCTTTAATTCCATTTGTTTCCATTGTATTTTACCTAATACATTGCTTTAATGTTTTTTCCTATGTGGTCTTTTAGTGCCCTTGCACTTCCAATTTTTAACAAAATATCAAAGGCATGGCATCTGTGTTAACGCCAACCTTGCTTACACGGATTGGAAATGGAAGGGTTATTTGTAGTCCTGTTATACAAATTATGAATTTCAAATTAACATTAGAAGACCATTATTTAGTAGTCCTATCTGATGGAAGTAATATTTTTCAAAGCTTATTTGCTTCGACACATTGATACTATTTCACATCATCTCAAATATAAAAAGGGTCCTTGGTTTAGCTACAAGACTTCACTTGTAGATCTATCTAAAATAACAAGTATGTCTTCAAGCTACCTTCTTCGCATAACTCAAATTTAGTAATAGTTTATACAACTATTCTCGATATTTTCCCTCTACACATCCCTTTCATTTTCATGTGCATCACACACTAACCACATTTTACATTGCCTTATATGTGTTCAATATTTCAAGTGCTAATTGTACATTGTTTTTTTTTTCAAGGTTTTAATAGTGCATGAAATATAGGTGCATACTTTTACAACAGACATTATTGGTGACCCAACATTGATCAAAGATGTAAGTGCTTCTGCAAAACAACCATTAGAAACCATTGAAACACCCCCCAAAATTACACTTATTGTATCTTTTCATCCCACCCTCAAGGAATAGACTCTGAAAGTCATAGTACTTTCAAAAACTGAGTTACACACATTCACCAATGCCAAGGGACTTGGCTATGTATTTAGCTTTGATGTTATTGATGTAGAAGGTGGTGAGATACATGTTACATGCTTCAACATCCAAGCAACAAAATCCCATCCTTCCATAGACATTGGAAAAGTTTACATCATCTAAGGATACATCAAGCTTGCAAAAAAATAATTCAATCATTTAAAAAATGCTTGGGAAATAAATCTAGATATTACCTTGACCATTGAATCTTGTTTAGAGGGTGAGCATTTAATAGCAAACCACAATGTTGTGTTCACTTCTATTAATGCAATACCAACTTTAGCCAACAACTATGTAGTTGATATTATTGGAGTGGTTATCTACATTAGCCTCTTGGTAACCATCACGAGAAAGAATGGAACATAGACACATAAGAGAACCCTCCAACTAAAGGATATGTCAGGTGTAGTATAGAGGTCACATTATGGGGGGTTTTATGTAGTAAACATAATCTAGACCAATATTATATCTCAAGTAGCTCTCTAATTATCGCTCTTAAGGCTGGAAAAACAACTAACTTTAATAGGATATCAATTACTACAACCTTAACATCTCAACTTTCCATCAATCCTATTCTCATTTCAGAAACACAAGATTTGAGAAGTTGGTTTGAGAACCCTTTAACAGATCTCGCTTGTCACTTATTATCTACACATAGAGCTTTAGGAGGGCAAYTATTGGCAAAGGTCCAAACCCTGCATTCATTTTGGTTGAGGCAACTATTGTTTCTCTAAATGTAGACAAYTGTTGGTATGTTGCATTCCCACTTACATGTAAAGACCGAGAGTGCAAAAAAAACTCATGCCTATTGAGGATGGTGTATGGAATCACCAAACATGTAATCAACATGTTTTTGAACGTGAATAAAGGTATGTTTTCTAGTTCAACATTGAAGACCAAACAAACAAATTCAATGTTATTGCATTCCAAGAAATTGCAGAACAACTTATAGGCATATCTATTTGAAAATTATATGAATATGGCTATGAGGGAAATATCCAAAAAATCACAAACATATCTGGCAAGTTGTTCTTTAGTAGTTACTTGTTCAAACTAGTAGTACATGAAGAAACATTTTCCAATAAAAATCAAATCAAATGCACCGTGATTTCATCTGACACAATTGATCACATACCAAACCCAAAAGAGGACATCACCATCCATGAATTGTTGGCAAAATAGTAAATGCAAAGTGTTATGGTTGTTTCTTTCAAGCAACAATTTGTAATTATATGGAAGGAAATCCAACCTATGCATTCATTTATAATATATTTTAAATTTACATCTTTTGATTTTGTAATTATCCTGGTAATGTGCTTAAAAATACATGTTATCAAACATACTAAATGCGATATCAATAAATTTGAGTTTTAATTACATATTGTTCATTGTTTCTCTTATAGGAAATTCCATCTAGCGCAAAACATGCCCCCGATGTTCCAAACAACACCAACAAACACCACATGTGAGGGACTCTCGAGATTATTACAAAGGCTTGTTCTCTTTCAATAAGGCATGACATCAACTGCTTTGAAAATACCTTTTTCACAAGTTCAACTTCCCAACAAGTCTCTATACAACCACCAGTGCCATACAATTCATTCTACATAAATAAACAAAAAAATATATAAATGGAACAATGACTCTGTTAATATAAAAAACATTGACCCAATCACTACTACTCTGTCTACATCTAGGAGCCAACAAAATGAACAAAGTTAGATAAAATACGTTGAAAAAAAAAAGAAGACTTGGAGAGACTTCAGATATAAACTAAAATCAACCTCGTATGGACTTGCCAACACATGTTCTTGAACATCAACCCCATTCCCAATCTTTCTGAAAACGTATTGATACCTTGTTTGACGTACATACATGTACTGCATGTATGGAATCCTATCCTGACATTCATACTCACCCATCTCCAAATGTGCACATTTGTACTCAATGTCGTAGAGAAAAAAATGTAACAGATTTTCAAAATGGAATAATATGGACCCCAGTGACCAACCCACAGTCATATCAATACTTACTCAAGTCGAGGAAATGCTCATTTCTCGAGTTAGCCCCATATTGCAAGTCAGGCTTGCTCGAGGTGGACAATACAAATATAGTGGCCACACTATTAGTTTTCCACAACAAATTGTTCAAAAAGTAACTTACATGCCATGCCACCTTTCAGATCTTAACATCTTGGTTGTTAGGAGACATGGAGGATAGGGTAAATGTTACGATTCTTATGTGACAAAATGTCATTTTATCAATCCATTGCTCTAGAAGATTCAAAATGAAAAATATTACAATGAAGTCCAAATTGACCAAAACTCGCTTGCATCACTTCCAAGTGCTCGCACCAATATCTCCTCTCACCTCCTTTCTGCGTCTACGAAAACTTTCACTTCTCCCAATGAAGAGTCAAACATCATAGGTATAGAACATCGTGTTGTTTGCCAAGAGGAGCAACCGATGTCTTCCTTTGCATTTAGATTGCCTAATACGCAGCAAGAAATGGAAACAATAAGAGCATTGTTCACAATACAGATGACGATCCACTAGAGACAATTGACTAGCTGATAATTGGCCTATCACCAATCAATGAGTACAACATAGAGGGTTTATTCGACATGGAATTTACTACTTTTTTCCCTACTGGGGATGCCCTACCTCGCCACCCACGAAGAACAACTCGCTTGATAGCTATTCATTACACTTGATGAGATACCAGGACAACAGGTTTGGTAGTCATCCTTGATTAAGATACTACCTCTACAATTTGATTATGCGCCATCGAAGTGAAACAATAACTACCTTCTTTTTCAAGCAAAGCTAAGAGCATAACACACCCACCACAATTCAAGGGTTGCGTGTACATCTCAAAAAACCACCTGCAGACAAACTCCCAAAACTAGTCACACGTTGCAGAGGAAAATTGTGTGGGACTAGAGAATTTTGGATCGTGTGAAGGATCAAGCTAACATAAATGACAACACAACTTCAATGCCCAACCTTGTTTTTCACTCTTAATGCAACATCCACAAAATGGTCGGACTTGCATGCGCATGCATACCTCTTGACCCATTCCTTCACTAGCATTGGCATACCCATAATACCATTGACCACCCCCACACTGTAGCTACACACTTGCACAAAAGGTTTTCGATCTTCCATGAGGAGATACTGCAAAAATATATGCACACAATTGACTATTGGTATAGGTACATAATCTCTAATACCTAAAAGTACCTCTACCCAACCTATATATTTATATTCTTTGTACTAATCATTTCATATTCCTTTTGCAGGTATGAATGGCAACATAGACGCTCTGCACATATACATGGTTTTTTGTGGTTTGTTGCTGCTCCAAACATGGAAACATTAAAATAGGAAGACTCGAATCAAATCAATGATGCAAATAGTTTCTTTGATAACTATATTATAGCTTGGAATCCTAGAGCAAACCATGACACACACATGGCTATGCATCAATCCATGGAAGATGGCCCTTTCTTGTTGGATACACAAGAGATATTTACATCCAACCCACTTGAGGACTATGAACAACTCTTGAATCGAGTTCAAAG